>CAOLHI010004589.1:0-107591 GCA_948474755.1 Ctenosaura bakeri
AGACACTAGATGTCTTCTTGCTATGTGCCTTATTGCAATGCTTTCTTAAGGTTTTCTTGGCAATATTTATTCAAAGGGGATTTGCCATTGCCTTCCTCTGAGGCTGAGAGAATGTGACTTGCCCAAGGTTACCCAGTAGGCTTCTATAACTGATTGAGGATTCAAACCTTGGTCTCCCAGAGCCCTGACCCAAAACTCAAACCACTACACCACAGTGGTTCTTCCACTTGGCCACTGGCTATATTAAAGGCAGAAAATCATGGGGTTTTCTATTCAACACAGACTATATTTCTGTGTGCCTGCCAAATGAGAATGACAATGTGAGATCCAACAGTAATAACAACAATAATTAATAACACAATACATTTTCTTTTGAGCATTCAAAAATGTTGTGGTTATTTTATCTTGTTTGTAAGCATTGAAACTAGATTATACACATATCATAGATGGAAGAGCTGAGAATTAGAAAGTGGTTTGTGTTGGATGATGATGATGATTTTCTCATTTACTATATATATCTCACCTTTTGGGAACTCCCAGATTTTGTTTCTGTTCTTTCTGATTTTATTTTGGAGATTCATACACATTTTGGTTATCTCAGAATATTTTCTGTCAGTCCTGGTATGATCAGAAATTTTGGTATATCAAGACACCTAGGTGGGCTTATTTTAAGCCAGTATAAAATTAGAAAGAACAGGAACAAAATCTGGGGACTTTTCAGTTAGTCTGGATGCTCCCATATCTAGTCCAACCTTCTGTCCCTGCAGTCTTCAGCTAGGTGATTATGGGCATCCACCAAGAGAACATGAGGTCAATAGCATCTTTTTTATTCCTCAGAAACTGATATACAGAAGTAAAAGACCTCCAGTACTGGAGGTAATAGCCAACTATCATGACCAGTAGCCATTGCTAGCCTTTGATTTTCCATCACTCTGGCTGCTCTGTTACAAATTGTCCAAGTTGATAGCCATCTTCTGGTAACTTGGTAAAGAAATACTCCCTGTTATCTGTCCTGAATCACATACCATAGAACTTTATCAGATGACCCTGGGTTGTTCAACAATGCTGAAATAAACCCTTTCATTTAACTAACTTTTACTTGGCTAGGGTGGTGATGATTTTATTTTCTCTGTGAAGACCATGTTCTTGAATTGCCAAAGAAAGGGGACAATTTTATGGATCCCAAGGCTGCTTATGTTGAAGGCATCTCTGTCTGTTCCACAGGTGGATAGCACAGCAGAATGGCTTCAGGTGAACTTTCTGAAGACCATGCGGCTGACAGGGGTGGTAACCCAAGGTGCAAAGGCTGTCTTTACCAAAATGTTTGTGCAGGAATTTTCTCTCTCAAGCAGCCTGGATGGCACACGCTGGAATCCTGTTTTGCAAGATGGAAAAAAGAAGGTAATGGCATTTCTCAGACTGTAAGAAGATATGGTGCCATTGATGAATGGGGTCTACTTTTTGAGATACTAAGTGGAAGTCCAAAAAAGTAATGTTTAAGTTTGCAAACATTACTTTTTTGGACTTCCACTTAGTAGGATTTCCTTTACTGTGTGAGCCAAGGATGAATTCTTTGTCCAGCTTACTTTAATTTTGTGGTAGGAGGACTGAGAGAGGGCAATGTTGTTTGTTTGCTTATGCCTAATGGTATAGTGGAGTGAGGGCTCTCAGGATCAAAGTACATGAACATTTTGATTAGCAAAAAATATTTCAAAAATCCATCATATGCCACCTGCTACTGTCTTTCCTGCTACTCTTCTCCTAACTGAAATCTTCACAGTAAATCCTTTGCTTCAAATTATCATTTAAAAAAAGCCATCCTTTTCTTCTTGAGTAACCTGGTAGGATGTCACTGCCTACCTTTCTCTACAAAACACCAGTGAGCTGGGTTCGCTGGTCTCCTGCACCCACAATCCAGTCAAATTAAGGAATGGAGAAGAAGGGGGCAATGCTTACCCATTGAGCTCTGCTTCCTAAAATGATAATTCCTACTGTTAATTGTAAGATCTTGGGAGTGAGGGACAGTTTCTTACCCCTATGCCATCCTTGAGGGAAAATCATTGTTTTTCTACCAAGATGTTGTTAGATAAGTGGTATAGAAATTAATAACATTAATTAAATAAATCTTGATCAGGACCAAAGCTGGGGGTGATCTCAAAAACCACCACATGATCCACAGGCTACTTTACTCCAGGTTGCCCACCTTTGGTTTCAGGTCCACCTATGCATGCTTCTAAAAAATTGAATGGGTGCATCTCAGTGGAAACCAACATAATATCAGGAGCATTCTGGGAAATTACAGTGGCTGGCCAGTCCTTTTTAAAAGGGGACACCAGGTGAGGCATCAAGATGCAGCTACTCAAGTACACCACAGTGCTGATGTACAATTTACCCCAAACCCTGTATTTTCCAAAACTTGAAATAACTTGTTATATATAATGAGTTACCTATGTGTATTTTTTTTCCAGTATCTAATATGTGACTAAGTTATTTTATGGTTCTAAGTCGTTAACAACTAATGTAACTCTTCTGCCACAAATGTAGCTGTTTTAATTATGGGGTATACGTGGGCTTACTACTTTGGTGTGTTTTGTACCAAAGACCAGCCACTTGTAGCATTCTGATGGTGTTTCTTTAAAGGTAACTGATTTGAGATAATGAGAAAGTTAAGAGCAATGTTTAAAAACTGCAACTGCAACAGCAACCAAATGCTTTTTGATAGTTCGCAAGAGTAATTGTAATTAAGTGGCTTCTATAAGATTACTTTCCAAGTTCTGGTCTTTCCCTAGAAGTTTTAGAGGCCTGGAGAAATATCAGTGATTATTCTTCTCCTACCTTTCAGATTTTCCAGGGAAATCAAGATAATTTTAGCCCAGTGGTAAATATCCTGGACTCTCCAGTTTTTGCTCAGTATTTGAGGATACACCCTCTCCGCTGGAATAAACACATTGCACTGCGAATGGAAATTTTGGGCTGTGACACCCAGCAAATGGCCTAGTGAGGAAGAGCGAACCTGTCTTTTATCTCCATGGGGGAACTTTCAGCCACCTGGAACACACTCAAGCAGCATCTGGTATCAGAACATGCTGAAATCACCAATGCTCTGAATAAATGAACAACATTCCCTGTATATTGTTTTGTAACAGCAATTTTGTAATATAAGAGTATTAAAGTAATTGAAAAAGTATTTCTGGCTGGGGAGTGGGGTAGCTGTGTTACTCTGAAGTGGAAACAACAGTCTTATAGTTCCTTAAATATATTTCATGAATTATTGCCCCCTTTTGCAGATGCAAGAAAAAAATATTTTCACCATATATTTGCTAATCAGGCGTCTGATGCTGGGTTTTCTAATGATCACAGTTCTGCACTTATATATATCCCTTCTTATAAGCCATGCATAATGATTCTTAAGACCAAACCAGTCAAGATGGTGTGGTACGTACTATGTTTGCAATTAGTGGCGTGAAATCTGTTAATCCTAATCAGAGCATGCCCACTGAGTCAGTGGAGTTTACCTAATGTTGACTCACCTTTCAGCAATTGATTCAACAGCATTACTGTGGCTGGGACTAACCATTATGATTCAGGTCAATGTGTCCAGTTTTTAAACACTAAGTAGATGTGAGGGGAAAAGGCAAGAATTATTACTGGAACCATACCACATAACAAGGTGTGGGTTCCTGTTTTCTTAGGAAAAAAAAACATTTTCCCAGACCTTTCTCTCAGAGCTAATATCTACCCTAGCAGGAAAGCTACTTTTGATTCCAATTGAAGTGTCTTTCCTGGGACAAACAGCAGTTTTCAAAGGGAATTTTTCTTCCAGACCACAACGAGGGGGAAAGATTCAGCTCCCCCACCCTGACTTCTTCCCACTGTATTTTTTTATCCATCTGAAACTACTATTTATTGTTTAGGATACTATACAGTTAAATACCCACATTTACTAGTCTGAGAGCCGGATGGTGCAGTGATTTGAGTGCTGGGCAACCAGTCTGGAACCAGGGTTTAAATCCCCCTTCAGCTATGGAAGCCCACTGGGTGACCTTGGGAAGTCACACTCTCTCAGACTCAGAGGGAGGCAAAGGCAAAACGCCACTGAACAAATCATGACAAGAAAACCTCATGATAGATTAACCTTAGGGTCACCATAACTCGGAAACAACTTGAAGGCACATAACAACAACAACCACCTTTGAATTCCAGTCACTAATTAAATGTCACATTTCGTTCAGCCCTTGGATTGTAGTTCTAAGATTCCACTGAATTAAAGGAGCTTTCTGTTACTGTAGGCATATATAGAATACATAATGTAAGGCAGGAAATATTTCTTTAAAACAATGTTTAAAGAATATTAAATGTTTAAAATTTAAAAGAACACAGTGCATGAAATAAAAGCAAATCTATACAGTCCAACATGTAATCCTTAACAGAAATAAACAAAGCTAGCAGAATCTGTGACATGAGAAGAGCCCTGCTGGATAAGATGAACTGGATCCAGTTAGTCCAGCGGTTCTCAACCTGTGGGTCGCGACCCCTTTGGGGGTCGAACGACCCTTTCACAGGGGTCACCTAAGACCATTGGAAAATACGTATTTCCGATGGTCTTAGACTCCATTCCTTCCTCGGTGGTGGTGCGCAAGCGCGAGCCACGCGCTCGCGTCCTCCTGCCCCCTATTCAGAAGGGACTGAAATCGTTCCCCTTCTCCGCTACCGGGAGAACCTCCCATCTGACGGGCCAGCTTGGAGGGGCGGTGGTAGCCAGACCCCTTCCTCGCCACGGCCCCTGCCCCACTCACCACGGAGGGGGGCACTGTGGAAGGGCCAGGGGGCTGCAAGGCAGCGCTTTTCCGGGGAGGTGAGCTGCACCCAGTGCAAAAGACAAAGGCGCTGGGATTCCCCCCCCCGGCCAGGGCCAACACTCTGGAAACTTTTCCCAAACTGCCCCCCCCAGCGGAAACGAGAGCAAAGCAGGAGCAGAGCCCAGGGGGGTTCTCGGAGTTTTTTCCCAGGGAAGTTTTTCCCTCCCTGCCTGCCCACCCCCGTTCCTGCCCGGCGAGGCAGCCTTTGCCGGGGGGGAAGGCATTGTAAATAATAAATAAATCATTTTATGTTTGGGGGTCACCACAACATGAGGAACTGTATTAAAGGGTCTCGGCATTAGGAAGGTTGAGAACCACTGAGTTAGTCCAACATCCTTTTTTCTAATAGGAGAAAACCAACTCAACTACTTCCCACTGGAAAGCCGGCAGGCAACTATGAAGGGAAGAGGCCAACGTGATTCCTTCATGACCAGTTGAACAATAACCCCATCAGTCTCCCCCCGCAATCCATCTGGCTAA
Organism: Ctenosaura bakeri; assembly: GCA_948474755.1. Taxonomy (NCBI): domain Eukaryota; kingdom Metazoa; phylum Chordata; class Lepidosauria; order Squamata; family Iguanidae; genus Ctenosaura; species Ctenosaura bakeri. Next base: position 5,340 of record CAOLHI010004589.1, read on the forward strand.
TAGTTAAAGATGATGAATGCTGTGGTCAAAAACACCTGGAATGACCCAGGTTGGGGAAGTTTATTTCTTCTGATTAAGAGCTGCTGATAGATCTGTCTACCTCTAGTTCTTTGTTTTATTCTCTGATTAATGAATTAAACCAGCATCAGCCCCCCTATCTTGATATCTGATAAACTTCTCACAACACTCCCGTGACTCTCAGTAGCTACATAAAGCGTTGATTCCTTCAGTTCAGCTATTGTTTTTCCAGATATCATTCCATCAGCAAAAGTCAGATGATGCCAGACTCTTTGATGTTGCAAAGCTGTTCATGTCCAGCATTTTTACATATCTGCTATTTGAAGGTTTAAACCTCTGTGCCTCAACAGAGAACAGTGCCATGTAATTAAACAGCATTTGTCTCATTAAGATCTGTACTTTCTCCTCTTTTCTTTTCTTCCCTTGACTGATTCCTGAACCTTCTCAGCATTAAAGAGAATTAATGCTGACTCTGCAGTGAACAAGTCAGCATTAATAGCAGATAATAATTAATTAGGGAATGCGACCTCCTCCTGGCTTGTAGTTATTTTCCACAAACTCCTGGGATCCCTGAAAAACAACAACTCAGAATCACTGGGGAAGCAAAACAGATAGTCCATTTATCTAATCTATCATTTTTATCCTGTCTTTCAAAATAAACTCTTTCCTAGAAAGATAACAAGATTAGCAAGAAAAAAACAATGAAAAGGACATGATAAAGTAGGTGAACAGAACATGTTTTCAATCAAACAGAATCTGAGAGAAGGGAGACAGGGAGACAGGGAGAATAAAGCTCAGTCCTTGGACACTTTGAGGAACAAATGACTTTTCATGGTATGTGTAAAGACAGGAAGAGATGACAGCACAGCAAACTTATGTGAGGAGTGGATTTCATAGCCATGCTGCCACCATGGAAAAGTCTCTGTTACCTAGCTCTCTGGTCTGAAGCAATACTGATTCAAAGAACAAATTCTCTGAAACAGATCTCAGGATCCATAGAGGTTCATATGAGCATTAGTAGTCCTTCAGAAAGCCACAAGGTATTTAGTAAGGGACAGCAGTCACCACAGCCATGGGCCACCTTGCATCTGTGACAACTGAAGCTGTTTGTGTTGGAAGATGCCCTCTCTGGACCACCTCCCTCCATGGTTCTGTTGCTGCTCCCTGTTATCTTCAGTTATCCTAAGGATAGGGATTATGTGGGCCACCAGATGTTGCTGGACTGGAACTTCCAGCAATTCTAGTCAACGTAGCTGTTAACCCAAAAGGAGAGTGACAATGAGGAATTAATTAGCTCAAATTAGGAGACCTGCGAGACAGGGGTAACCTAATGAGATCTTCCATCAATGTTTATGGGGTTCCTTGCAGGAAAGAACTAGAGATCCTCTTTAGGCATACTCAAGGTTATTGTCAGGCAGATCACCAGGTAACTCCAGAGACAAGAGGCTTAAGCTGAAGCTGTAACGTCTCTGATACCACACAACAGCAAAGAGAAGTTCCCCTTCAAAACACTGATTGTTTCAGCCCTTCTGCCTCACATCTGGACATTTCCCTGCATTGTTCTCTTACCTGTTCATCATTACAGAGCTATTATGACAGCCCTTAACTCCTTGTCACCTAACACTAAGACCATTAACTCCATCTGGACCCCATTGTTCACATTGCAACTCCCATTGTTTGCTCAGTCAGAGACCCATTCACACCCATGTCCTCCAGGCAGATTTTGGGTATAAAAACCCTTCATTTTGAGCAGCGTCTCACTTGCTGAATGACACACTGTCACTCTGATTTCCAAACAAGTACTGTCCTAAGGCACAAGTCTAAGCTACATTACTGCTTTCTTCGCTACTGTCTGGATAGATAATTATTACCCATTCCCTAAACTTCCACTGTCAACTGCTTTCCTCCCCTTATCCTTCAGTTAGCTCTTGTGAATGCAAATGTGTGAATGCTTGAATCTTTTATCGTGACTGAAACTTTTGCAATAAAACACAGCTCACCTTTGTATGAAAGAATTTTTTTTTTAGCTCCAGTAGTAGTACAATGAGGTCATAAACGTTGCCAGGCTCTATGTAGAAAACATAAAACTCTGCTGGGTACCTCTAGGGTTAGACATGGACTCAGTGGAGTTTGTCTGTCTGCTAACTTCTGCTCTATGGCACACTAGGTATGATTTGGTCCCAAGAATATGTGCTTGCTTATGTGAGTTTTGGCCTGGTGCAGGCTTGCATTCTCTGAGAACTTTGGAATTCGTTAGGGGTTCAGCGCTTTTCACACAATGAACAGTGCCACCAGAAGTCAGCTGCCAAGACTGTGAGTTGATTTTGTGACTCAGCAAAGCTACCTCAGGCAGCTGGAGGTGACGGATGGTGGTGAAGTGGTGGTAGACAAATAAGGTCAACCCAAGGTACTTTGCAGAGCCTACAAACACTCTTTTCGGTGAATGCTACTCATTTTTTTTTCTTTTTGGACTACATTTCTCCAAATCCCAAAGCAAGGGATTATGGCAATGCAGGACCTTATCACACTAGGCAGATAAATTGCAACTGCAGCAGGATAATAGCATCTTTGACTGGGATGTAGCACATAAAGTCATTTCTCTTCTGTTGTTCTCCCAGTGGGAGACTGCTAGAAAAGTATTTCTTTTATTAACCTCCCAAAATCAGTTAATGACCTCCTTTCTAAAAGAAACACTTTCCAAATGGTCTCATAGAACATTTCCGCACAACATTCTTATAGCATGATGATTCCACTTTCAACCTCCTATGGAATCCTGGGGTTTGCAGTTCTGGGAGGGGTCAAAACTGCAAATCCCAGGATTCCATAGAAAGTTGAAAGTGGAATCATTGCGCTATAAGAGTGTCGTGCAGAAATAGTCTCAATGAGAAAACAACAGAAAAGGACCAGGTAACATGATAAGTCCCAGCCGAAGACACTATTATCCCTCTGCGCTAGCAATTTACTTACCTTGTGTGACAAAGCTCGTAGTCCAAATAAGTAACATTTTCAACCTCTGGTATTTTTCAGTCAAAGACAAAAGACAAGATGGCATCTTTCTCCTTCCAAATCCTGAAGCAGACTAGATTGGCAATTGAATATTGTTCCTCAGTGGCAACATGAAAATTTTCTTCACTATACCACAAGGCAGAAGGCTAGTTGGGCACAGGGAAATTTAACACATTAAGATATTTGTGTATTCCCTTGATGCCAAATGAAAGCATTTATTTCTGTTAACTTAACCCTGTGCTTCTTTGTAAAATTAATGTATTGTCCACATTCATAAATGGCATGATGCACACATTTCTGTTTTTATGAAGGGCTCACACTCAAAAATGTGAGATTTGTGGCATCTTGTTCAGTCTAAATAAATGGAAAAGATTCCCACTCCTCAAATAGAGGACATTCTTTATAATAAGAGCCGCCTGGCAACCTAGAGGTTAGGGATGTAAAAATACATTGGCATCGTTTCCACTGCATTTCTTAGGATTGCACTAGCATTCTTGTTCTATCCCAGTTTAATATTGGTTTGCAGGGTTTTTAAAAAGTTCTTACATGAAAATTTGTGAATCCTTTTGTGTTCATTTTCTAAAAGTATCCTCCATGGGAACTTGGAGGGCAGAAGCTCCATTGCTGAGCTCTCCAATGCTCATTCTGTTTTTTGACCCCGAAAATACCATCCATGCTCTATTAGGGATGGGGGGGGGGATTTTCTTTGTTTTTGTAGGCAACACACATACCCTAGCTGTTTGAGGCCCAGGAAAGACCTTTCTTTAAAAAACCCAGGAAATCTGAAAAAGTCTACTCCTTGTTCATTGAAATTTTAAAAAAGCTTTTTCTATACTTCAAACAAACAGGGCTGGGGAAAGGTAGTGCAATTTCTACTATTGCTTCTAGGCGTTATGGGGTCATTGAGGGGTGCTGGGGGGCCTGAACAAACAGCTGGAGGCCATACCTCCCTGCTCCCATTTTAAAATATGTGAATTTTTCATCATGTGCAAGTCTGAAATATATGCATGATTTTGCATGCATTGCTTTTCTCTCAGAAAAGCTTTACGAACCACTGAAACATACGTATTTTCAGTTGTACGTGTGAAAGAGAGAGGAAGAAAGAGAGAGAGAGTAATGTTGAACCATTCATCTTTATGTTTGTGTGTGTTTGTGGTGCAAAACATCTCCTGCTTGTCCCCAGGTCATGTTGCTAGACTGGTTCTTAAATATCTCCCCAAAGGAAAAAGGCTTTAAAGCTAAATGCTACCTTCTGTCCCAGGGGACCAAATTTCACTCTTTGCTACTGAAGAATTTAATGGACTGTGAAGTGGATGTCTGCGGTGACAAATGCTGTCATTTTCAGCATAATCTGCTCTGTGGTTCAGGGATGCTGGAGAATAAAATCCCTTTTAAACTGTGATTTCCTCTAGAATCAAGGAACACTTTATAACAGAGCCACAGGTTACATGATTATATATTGTTGCACGCTTTGATTAGCAAGAATAATGACTCTGTACACCACCTCACTCCTGTCTTTCCTTATTCCATGTGCTTCCCACAATATTTGGGGTCAGGGTTATATTTCTACAAGGGCAGTGTATTGTTGGGAGCTATGCCAGCTGTAATGCCAAAGGTTGCTTGATTGTAAAGGAGCAACTGAGACCCATTAGTTTTTATGAAAGTCCAGGTCCAAATTGCAATGAAAACTGCTGGAACTGGATTATTGCCTCAACAGGGGTCAAAACAACTCCCTGCATTTTTGGCCTCCCCCTCAGGCACGGCTTTAGTGACTATTGTGTTGAGATCTTGCACTTCCAGATGTGTCGCTATAGCATTGCCCTTTGTACTATGGGTTCAAAACTGGCATAATTCTAATTATAGTGCAATAAGCACAAGCTAAGCATGCTCAAACATCACTTTGTTTCTTTTTTTAAAAATTGACATACAAACTGATTCACAACTACAGAAAAAAGAACAAAAGAAAAAGAAACAAACTATACAGGAATAATATATGTGTATAAGTAAAACTAAAACTAAACTTAACTAAATTGAACTAAACTAAGACTGTAGCCATTTCCAAACTAGCCTGTTATAGTGCTATTATTTCTCTTTCAACATCTTATGGAATCCTGAGATTTGCAGTTTAGGGAGGAGCCTTTGAAGATTCTTTTGAGGCTCCTCCCTAAATTGCAAACTCCAGGATTCCATAGGATGTTGAAAGTGGAATAATAGCACTGTAACAGTCTAGTGCGGAAATGGCCTAAGCCATAATAGCAAAACCCATTACTAAAAGACTAATCTCCTGTCTTAAACACATCCTAATTACAAAAAACTCTGTAATACAAACAATTGAAAAGATAGATTAATATCCCATGTCTTATTCTACCGTTACAGATTTCTTTATGTTCCACTTTCTAGAATTATTAATAATCATAACCAGTTTGCATTTTGAAGCTCAGGAATCCAATCTGAATCTTCTCGATGTGGATCAGAGTGTAGCTCTCTCCTTCTCATTTCACATTGATCTGAATTACATGATGCGGTTCTCAGCCGACAACAGCATCATAGTACACAGAAAATTGACATTTTAAGATAAATATGGCTAGAAATGCATTCTTCAAAAACAAATTGCAGAGGAATGCAGAAATCAGGTGAAATGAGTTTATGAACAAACCCATAGGAAACAGTCAAGACAAAAATAGTTTGATGCCCTCCTCCCTCAAGCTATTTATTTACTCCTCTACTCCTCATTCACCGGTATAGAGGTACAGAAGTGCAATGCAGATGGAGAGCCTGGAAGTGCAGGTAACTCTGTTGATCTAAAACAATTTCCAGCAGGAACAGATCTTTCTAAAGCCATCCTCAAATACCTCATGCAGCCCCTGACTTTTCCTTCTCATCCTCTATCTAGTTCAAAGGTTTTTTTTTTTAAAAAGCGGCATTGGCACCGGTATTGTTAAACGAGGGCCAAACTGTTTGTGTCAGGTTGCAGCAGTGTGCCTGCAGTAAAGAATGTGTTGATGTTTTCTGTGAGTGCCTGCCTAAAGCAAGCAAGGTACACAGCAGTGGCATCCAGAATCTCTTACTGAGCTGGTCTGACAGCAAAACCAAGAGGAAAGGGGAGAACAGATAAACCGACCTCACCAGCTGCCTCCAGCATGTTGAAAAGCACAGATCTACCAAATTTACCAAAATGAAATCATAAGAAATATGGAAGCTGCTGAAAGAAAAGGCCATCCCTGGATGCATTTTGGAAGAATTTTTCAAGTGGTCTTAAAAAAAAAATCAGAATACTTGGGTTTATTTGTGCAAGGCTTACATGATCTGTTTTATTTTCTTATTTCACAAGTTTATACTGCTGGTTTGGAACAAAAATATTGCTGAAACACATTGAACTGCTCTTCTTTCTTGAGGTGCACAAACCTACCCCTATTCTTTTCATCTTAGTTTGGCTTCTGTTGCCAAAGTTTTGGTTAAAGGAGTGATGCCCAAAGGTATACCTGTATTTTGGGATACAGCAGGGATTGCTCATGGCAATGCATCATCTCAGGAAAGATCAGGTTCTCCTCCAGCTGCTGTGCAACAGAAGGAACAGAGCAGTCCAAAGTGTGTTTGGGCAGGGTGGGGAGCAGAGAATCCACCTGAGGCTTTCATCCTGTGAGCCCTCCACTATACCACTTGTCCCTGTAGCAAGACCCCTGCTAGTGCCCTGAGATACTTTCTGTTTTAAACTCAGTAATTACTGGGTTTATGTTCAAGAAGTTCAAGGATATTGAGAAGCTGGAACATGTCCAGAGGAGGGCAACCAAAATGGAAACCATACCCTATGAGGAGTGGCTTAGGAAGCTTCTTCAGGCTATACTTAGCCTGAAGAAGAAAAGGTTAAGAAGCAACATGATAGCCATGTTTAAATATTTGAAAGGTTGTCATATGGAGGGTGGAGCAAGCCTGTTTTCCGACGCTTCAGAGACTAGGACACTGTGGAGCAATGGCTTCAAACGTCAGCAAAAGAGATTCCATCTAACCATTAGGAAGAACTTCCTGATGGTAAGAGCTGTTTGACAGTGGAATGTACTGCCTTGGAGTGTGATAGAATCTCTTTCTTTGGAGGTTTATAGACAGAGGCTGGATGGCCATCTGCTGGGAATGCTTTCACCATTTCCGCACTAAGCTGTTACAGCGTGATGATTCTGCTTTCAACATCCTATGGAATCCTGGGTTTTGCAGTTTTGGGAAGGTTGGCCCCTCCTGAAACTGCAAACCCCAGGATTCCATAGGATGTTGAAAGCAGAATCATCGCGCTATAACAGCTTAGTGCGGAAATGGCCAAATGTATTCCTGCATGGCAGGTGGTTGGACTCAGTTGCCCTTGTGGTCTCTAAGATTCTATGATTCTAAGGGCTACCAGACTGGAAAGCAAAACATTGACAAGACTTCTATGGTCTATAAATAAAACAATCTTAAATAAATCATTTGCACTGTTGCTTCTGCATTCCATGTGCTTATATTTTGCAGATTCTTCCAGACCTGAAGAGAGAAATTTGTCCAAAAAAGTTTTCATGTGTACAGGTCAGAGGAGCAAGTAGGTAGCATTACACTCGTGTGGCGCAGGAAAGCCATGGATCTAATCTGGCAAGAGGCGGTGTGTTTCCATATGCTGTGCCTAGCAGTTTTTACATCCTGCATCCAGAGCAATGACAGGGCTGAGCCAATATCTCCTGCACTTGATGCTTCTCACAGATTTAGAAGGCACACAACACAGAAGCTGCTCAGGAGCCACTTTCTGTCACCACAGGAGACTGACAAGCAAAGAGTGCAAGACACAAGCCATAAAATCCACCGTGAGTGTTTTGTTTTGTTTTTTTAAAAAAATTCTTTAAACTAGCCCCTGCTACCCTGTTCTCTGGGGTCCTGGGAGGGGTGCCCAAATAACCAAAACACAAACACAATTCTGGGGAGAATTAGCTGGAGCACTCACTAAAGCTAGCAAGAGGCAGGGTAACTTAGCAGGGATCTTGCAACCCAGCGTCTACGGGGTCAAGTCGGTCAAGCTGTCAGACAGTTTAAAAATAGCAAAAATGATGTTTTTATTAAAAGACAAACAAACAGCAAAGACACCACAATCACACAGCTAATGGAAGAGTTAGAAATAAGGAGTTTCAGGGGAAATGGGTGATACGACACCTTTCTCGTAGTCCTGAAGAAGCTGGAAGATGGTAAGGAAGGAACTCAGCGTGGTTCGCCGAGGGGACGGCTCGTCAGGCACAGCAGTAGCAAGGCTGGATGGAATTCAGGAGTGATCCAAACAGGGCAAGTGATCCGAGGTGGTCTCGGAATCGGGGGGTGGGTGGGTGGGTTATAGGGTGAATTGTGACTGCAGGCCATGCCTTACTCGGTGAGAACAATGCAAGTTTGGAGTGGGACAAAACTTTGGAAAAGGTCAAGTTTAACATAGAATCATAGAATCATAGAATGATCGGCTTAGTGCTGAATCAACAATAGTGTAGCCAGTATGCAAATGCAAGGTACTTAGCTTGGCTTTGCAAGACTATCGGCTCAGAGCTGGGCGCTTTTGTTTAGAGCCGCGCTTGAGCAAAAAGGTGTTTGCAGGGAGGTCCCTGAAGCAACGGAGTGGCTCTGTTCTGCCTGTCTAGGTGGAGAATGGAATGTCCAACAATTACCGACCGCGCCTGTGTACGTGCTTGTCCAGAGGCTTCGCAAACACGTGGAGTGGGGTGGCAGAGGAAGGCCGAATGGTTTTGATATCAAAAGAGATATCGAGTGCTATCACCTGGTGGGCCTGGGCCGAAGTAACACCCCACTGCTGGAAGCATCTGCCAATAGGAAGGGATTATTTTGTAAGGAAAAAAAATTGTTCACTTGACTATTAAAAGAACCCCTTCCAATTCTGGCCAACAATCTGCCTACTGAAGAATCCATGCTTAGTGCCAAATCCTTTCAAGGCATAAATTAGACTGAAGGCTCTGTCTACGATATCAGAGTTCTCAGGCATCAGCTTGGAAAAACGCATATTTGACAGTTTTTGCCACAGATTCCGAACAGCTCATATCCACAAAGAGCAAAGGTATTTTGAGCCTTGTATGGGTCAGGTCTGGTTAGGACTTGAATGTGGCCTGTCAAGTAATACCAGGTGCTGTAGACTCTGTTTCAGAAGAAGGCAGTGACAAGCCACCTCTGAGTATTCCTTGCCTAAGAAATTCATGGGGTCGTTATAAGCCAATAGGTGACTTGAATGTACCTACACATACACATAGGGGGGAAAAGTGAAGCCAATGCCAGTACATCCAGTTAAGCCAGTAATCAAGTTTCTAGATGTCATCTGCCCCAAGTTTGGGCTCCTGCTTGATTTCAAGAGGTTCAGAAAGAAAATGCTGAATTGTAAGTCCCAGTGATGGTTTTGCTTTTCCCAGCCAGTAACCACCCAGAGTGATTATAATATATCTAATTGGAAAATGTGCTTACTTAGGCACACACAGTTAGATCCTCCTGTGGCTTTTCCGTTTGTCCTTTCAGAGAAAAACATTGCCCTTTGTGCTTTCCTGTCATTGACACTGAAAAGCATCCTGTCTCTGCTGTCGCCTCCGCAGGGGTTCGCCGCTCCTGGCTGTCAGAGTACCTGGATGATCTTTGGTCTCACGTCCGCCATTCCTTCCCCAGGGCTGCTTTGTACGCCTTCCCAGTTGCCTTCGTGATCATGTTGTTCCTTTGCTGTGCCACGTAAGTGGATAGCAGAGTGGGTGTTACCGTGAACTTATATCCACAGTATGGCAAGTGGTTTGCTCCAGCTGTCTTGAGTTTCAACCAGGGGTTTTTAAGGCATAAAATGAGGAATAGGTTATGATGGGGCTTTTTAAGTTCCGCAGACCTCTGGAACAGGGTGAAGGAGAACCTAGTTGGATAATTGCCTCAACATATTCCAAGGGGTAACACTGTTTGATAGTTCCAGAAAAATCATGGAAGTCTTGTGGCTGGGGTTGCCAGGTCTCAGACCCTGATATTGCAGGGCAGAAACCTGACACCTATGGTATGGATGATTCCTTGCGAGGTCACAGAGATCAGGCCCTGATGGCATCATTAAGCATGATACATTAAACATCAGCCACAGCTGCACTGACTATGCCATTCAAATAAAAAGTATCACATCTTAACAGGAAAAAAAATATGCCCACATTTTCCAAGGTTCCAAGGTTCAGGCTCTTACCCTGAAGTTCTTTCCCCTGTCCCCTTGTCTTTAGACAAAATGCAATCTGTCTTCATTTAACCTTTATTTTTTTCAGCTGTACCACAACTTATAGATATTAAAACATTTTCACTAAATAGCTTCAACAATACAGTTGTCCCTCCACGTTTGTGCATTTAACTTCTGCACATATGATTATTTATGGATTATTTGCTGCTGCCTCCACTGCTGCCCTGTGCCATTTTTAAAAAGGATGTGTAAATCTTGCTTTCATTTTCAGTCTCTCTGCAAGCCTTACAAGACTGTGAGAGATTGCAAGAGACTGTAAATGTAAGGCAAGGCTTGTAAGTCCCTGTTTAAAATGGCGTAGGGCAGCAGAGGAGGCAAAAGTAAGCCTTGCCAGCCACCTACTTCTGCCTTGAGAAGGAACACCACCACCTTGAAGGTAGAACCGGGTGGCTGGCATACTCCCTACCTACTGCATACTGTACATTTGAATCCATGTTGGGTTGAATCCGTGTTTTGTACTTCTTTTGTTTGTGTTATATATGGTTTGGAGGGCCTAGATATATCTGTGTTTTTATCTGTACCCCTAACTCCTACGAACGTGAAGGAACAACTGTAGTTACTTTTCTTGTACCAATTAGTTAAAACGGCTTTTTAAAAATCAAGAATAGCTCACTAATCAAAAATCAAGGTTGAGCCATAAAAAGGACATTCTTATCATTCATGACAAAAGTTTTCTTATCTTTAGTGCTGCAAAATGCAGTACTAGCTAACCAAAATCCAATGCTTTTGTGATGTCGCTATTAAAACCTAAAAGTCTCTAGTCATTTTTACATTGACAAACGTTGTGGATCTGAAATTGATGTTAAATTAGAAAAGTAGTTTTGACTGTTGAAATACTATTTGGAATGCTCAATGCAGCTTCAGCTTAAGGAAGTCCATGTCAAATGTTTTAGTAGGCAGATTCCACTGTAGCACCACTCTGAGATAATCACAGTTGTACCTTTAAGAAGAAAAATAGAGGCTGAGATCCTACAGTGGGGTTGTGTCCCATAAATTTCTGCCTGTGGAGTTATGCATTGATTGCACTATGTCACACTTACTTTGAATGGCAAAGTGGCACAACTGAATAGACATGCAAAAATGCCAGCAAAAGCAAGTGCACATCCCATTGAGAATCTGTATGTGCAATGACTCCACATGTTCAATTTCTCATGAATTGGATGTAGACATTCTGTATCAGGCAAAAGAAAATGTCCAGCTACTTCCATTGGGGAGCCTATATAGACACGAACTGGATTCCAGCCATAATCCTTCATAGGGGAACCTATGCAGATGTAAGCAATTCTACCTAAACATTACGATGAACTTCCTGATGCTAAAAGCAGTCCAGCAGTGTAATACACTGACTCAGAGTGTGGTGGAAACTCCTTCTTTGGCAGTTTTGAAACAGAGGCTGGATGGCCATCTATCACGAGAGCTTTGAGTGTGTGTTCCTGCACGGCAGGGGGTCGAACTCGATGGCCCTTTTGGTCTCATCCAGCTTTATGATTCTATCATTCTATGATTCTAAGACACCAGCAGGATTCCAGACATAGTTCTTTCTGTTGGTTTTATAAAATTTCTGTAATAAATTTCATTATGTTTATTAAATATGTATACGTGTGTGTGTGGGGGGGAGTTGTGTAGTGTTTTGAGCATTGGATTATGATCCTGGAGACCAAGGTACAATTCCCCATTCAGCCATAGAAACCCACTGGGCGACTGTGGGTGCATCACACACTCTCAGCCCCAGAAAACCACGTGACAGGTTCACCTTACAATTGCTATAAGTTGGAAATGACTTGAAGGCACACAAAAAATACTATACACATGTACATGTGCATGCACACACACACACACATGACAGAGAAACAGAGAAAAAGGGTGACAGTCCTTCCCCCCTCACTATGGACCTGCCTTTTATGACACCCCAAATTTTCTACCCCACTTTGCCTGATAGTAGAACTGGTTTCTTTCCTGCTTATACTGCTGAGCAGAACTCTGGACTTCTAACCTAAAGTCCTTCCTGATGTCAGCACTGAAAAGTCCTCCCTGCTTATATCAAAGTCTGAGAAACAGACTTTGTTTTCTGTGACTTTGCCATGTAGTATCTTGGATGTCCTAAGATGCCCTGGCTCAACCTTGTTCAGTTAGACTGTTCCCATTGCATCAATCGGTCAGATGCCGTGTTTGGTCTAGCCTGCTATTTCAGTGGCAGGCTTCAAATTACATACCTTTTAATAGAGACAGGGGAAAACACACAGCTAGAGAGAGGAAAGCCTGTCTTGTTTTGAAATACAACACCCAGAAACCCCTAGGGAGTTAGCAAGGCAAAACATTATCTTCAGTGTCAAAGTGAACTCCAGACCACCTAAGTAATTCGAGGTTGTCAAGAACACCATGATAATAGCTTTCTGTGTTATTTTTGGAAATATCTGTGGCTGATTTGAAACAAATGGGGATCATCAGAGCAGTCTGTTTTCCCAAAAATGTACTCTCAGACTCCATGGTTGTGGATTATATTTAAACTCCCTGCTGAAGCAGCACCATTTGATTTTCTTCAGAGCCAGATTTTCAGTACTGTGTGGCCTGGAGGGAGTTGGTTAAATAAAGAACACTGCCTTCGCTATTCTTCTAAGCATATAAATAATGGAGAATAAGAACCAGGAGATGCCTAAATACCTTAAAGACACCAGATCCCATCTGATATTGGGAGCTAAGCAGGGTCAGTCCTGGTTAGTATTTGGATCATAGAATCATAGAATCCTAGAAATATAGAGTTCGAAGAGACCACACAGGCCATCCAGTCCAACCCCCTGCCATGCAGGAACACCCTCAAAGCAATCCTGACAGATGGCCATCAAGCCTCTGCTTAAAAATCTCCAAGGAAGGAGACTCCACTACACTCCGAGGCAGCAGATTCCACTGCCGGACAGCCCTGACTGTCAGGAAGTTCTTCCTGAGGTTCAGGTGGAATCTCCTTTCCTGCAGCTTGAATCCATTGCTCCTTGTCCTGGTCTCTGGAGCAGCAGAAAACAAGCCCCCTCCTTCCTCTACGTGGCATCCCTTCAAATATTTAAACATGGCTCTCATGTCCCCTCTTAACCTTCTCTTCTGCAGACTAAACACACCCAGCTCTCTAAGTCTATCCTCATAGGGCTTCATGGCTTCCAGGCCTCTCACCATTTTGGTCACCTCCTCTGGACTTGCTACAGCTTGTCAATATCCTTCTTGAATTGGGGTGCCCAGAACTGGACACAGTATTCAAGATGGGGTCTAACCAAAGCAGAGTAGAGTGGTACCAGTACCTCCCTTGATCTATATGAGAGATGCCAACAAATACCAGGTGCTGTAGGCTGTATTTCAGAGGAAGGAACTGGCAAAATCACCTCTGAATATTCCTTGCCTAAGAAACCCCTGTGAAATTCATGAGGTCACCATAAGTCTACAGGCAACTTGGCGATGTGTGAGTGCATCGACATAGGAGTCAGGGCTCTTACATTCAAAGCCCTGGGGCTTTTCTATTAGCAGGGACAATTATATCTTCCACTACTCCACCTCCACCTTCCCTAATCTCACTGAGTTTAGCCACAATCCTCAAGGTAGCATGTGTGCATTTTGTGGTATAATTGCCCAAAACATAATATGCAATAAATTCCCACTAACTTTACAAAAGATCTGTCCTTGGTAGAAATGGAAACTGCTCAGACAGATGCTTTGCTATGGATCAGCTCAGATTCTTGGATTCTTCTTGCAGTTCTTGCTACAGGAACTGTTGTGATGAGAGTATGAATGTTAAAATTTAATACTAAACCAGTCCTCAAAGACACTATACCTTTTTAAAAGAACGTTGCTTGCATAGGATGATAGGATAACAACTGCCTGCCCATGACAGAAGTTCGGAGGCAGCTAAGGAGTATATAAAATAATAATTCTGGATGGTTTCACGAGATTGCATTCCATTCTAATGACAACATATGCACCAAATTATATACTCTAATTAGTTGCTGTGCTGCTGGGCCATAAACAACTACAAGTAGGGTTGTAATTCACCAGGTACAGCTCTTTCCAACACTGCAACATCCATGCTGGGAAAAAGCGGGGGGGGGGCGTGGGAAGCACAGAAAGACAAGCTGGCAACATTAACAGGATTTTATAGATTTAGGGATCTGTTTCTTCTGTCTTTACTTTCTAGAGTTCTCCTAGAATGAAGAGGCCCGTCTAGGAGCTATCAGCATCTTTCCATCACCAGATCCAGAAACCCCTAGATGGAGAGGCTCAGACCCATGGGGCATGCCAAAAAAGTCCCAGGGAGTTTGGAAAAGTTACTTTTTATGACTATAATTTCCAGAGCCTTTAATGAGCAAGAATACTGCCAAGGTGGATAGAGTGTGCTGGGAGGTGAATCCCGAAGTGCAACTTTTCAGAGGACCGTATGTTGCTTTTTCTGATCATTCTGGGATCAAAACCAAAAAAGAATAGCAACCACAAAAGTTCTGCAATTCTTATTCTCCTTGCATGAACAATGTTGTTTTATATGAAGCAATGCTGATGTAAACAATGGTGGTGATATTGGTTTCAAAGGAGGAGAAATATGAATAGGGTAGCAAAATAAACGCATTACATTTACCTGCATTACTAGGTATAATCCATAGAAGTTCTGCAGTATGCTGTTGAAGCTGTCACTTTCTGAAAGAATTTGGGTTGAAATGACTTTGGGCGCATCCAGACTGATTGAAATGTTCCAGATTTCATTTTTCTTCTTTCCATTTTTATTTTGGTGATCCATACATGTTTTGTATATCTCAGAATATTTTCTGTTAGCTCCTGCCTGGTACAATCAGAGACTTTTTATGCCAACTCCCCAGATCAGTTTATTTTAACCCAGTATAAAAGTGGAAAGAATAAAATCTGGGACTTTCTTATCAGTCTGGATGTTCTTTTAATCATGTTTGCAACATTTTCCACCTTTCCTCCAATCTGATCAAAACGATATTAATGGATGCCTCCCCGTAATAACAATAGGTCAGGCTGACACAAGTGTGTGACTGGCCTAAGGTCATCCAGTGAATTATATGACCACATGTGGACCTGAACCTGGCCCTCTGGAGATGCAGTCCAAGACTCTAACCACAACAACAGATTGATTCTCATGCTCATAAATTCTCTAAAATCAATGGGACCTGGATAGAACTTCAGGTCTGATCACTACCATCCAGGAATACCAGTTTTTCTCTTATTTTTTCCTCCCTGCCTAAGAAAACCCTATGAAATTCATAGGCTCACGATATGCTGGCAGGCGACTCAAAGCCATATATACACACCTATGAGAGACAGAGTGTTGTAGCCATCTGAGTGTTGGACTATGACCCTGGAGACCAGGGTTTGATTTCTCACTCGCCCATTCAAACCTAGTGGGCAACCTTAGGCATGTCACACACTCTCAGCCCCCAGAAAACCCCATGATAGGTTCACCTTAGGGTCACCATAAGTTGGGAATGGCTTGAAGACATACAACAACAACAACACCATACATAGAATTCTGAGCCAGAGAGCTGTAGCTCCTCAGCATATTACAAGCTTGAGCATCCCATAAAAGGTAGACATGGCAGTTAAAGTGGAGTTACAGTCCCAAGGAGTAGTGTTTCTCCTTTGGAACAAAGCATAGCCCCATGCCCTAGTCCTCCTCAAAGCAATTTTGCAGAGCCAGATGTGGACTTAGCAATCAACAGTTTTGTTTCGGGGGGATGGTACAGCCCAGGGTGAGTCTGAACAGAGAGAAAAAGGGCTCTTAGATCCCTGGACTTTGCCAGCCTCTGCTGTAACTCTCTGCACCCCATCCCCTTCTGCCATCAATAGGCCAACGCATAAGATCAAATTAAGTAGTGAGCTTTGCAGGCCAAATGGCATGGAATTCATGCAGCTTTGGACATTTGAGCCCTGGCACTTTCACTAGAAATTGAGCCTTGGCCTGTGAACAACTGAAATTCCCATCACCTACTACAGTGTACAGGGAGATAGATTTTGTTAGTTCTTTCAGAAAGATTAGCAGTTTGTAAAAATTCTAAGAATTATGGTATAACGTGTCTATGTTCTGCTGTTAGTATTCAATTTCACTTACATTTCATGGCTGGAATCCTATATGGTCTTTGCATATGTGTAAGCATTGTAGTTATGGTGCTATGCAGTGAATTCTGGCTTCATCTCTCTCACCGCAGTCCCTACAGTATTTACAGGGCAGCACACACTGCAAGCAACAGGGTTCGGTTCTCCTGTTGCTTAGGAAGCCGCTGACTGCCATTTCTGCCCCCTCTCAAAAGAGAAGCCCATTGCAACAGGCAGAAGCAAGGTTCCTGTCACAATTCCCTTTCATACCAGAGACTGCTTGTGTGAGGTGGGTGGTAGAATCAGCAGCCAACTGCTTCGAAATTAAAAGGGGAATAGATCCCTGTCCATTGCAGTGGCTGCTTCCTGGTAAGTGGAGACTGGGGAACTTTCACCGTCTCTCTGTAGCCCTGAACTAGGGGCCATGTAGGGATTTTGGCTATCTAACAGTCACAAGTGCATAACTGGAGGTTATGCATTCATAATTGCCATACAGGATTTGGGCCCCTATCAACCGTCAGTGTTTTTCTAGCTTCTTATCTGAATCTATGTTTTTCGTTCATTGATTAAACTGTGTGTCAGTTTCTTTTTCCCACTGGACACACAACTATTACTTTTAAAAAAAATGCCTTGCTGTCATGTGTGTAAATGAAGCCATATAGTCTGGATGCAACTTTCATATACTGCGACATTCCTTCCACACACACCTCTCTGTGAAATCCATTCACCTAGGCCATTCCCGCACTACACTCTCAGAGCACGATTATTCCACTTTCAACATCCTATGGAATCCTGGCACCTTTGAGGCCCCTCCCTAAACTGCAACCTCGGGATTCCATAGGATGTTGAAAGTGGAATAATGCTGCTATAAGAGCATAGTGCAGAAATGACCCTAGTCATCATGTGTGCTAATGTTGAAACACTTGGATGTGCCTTTACCACCATTTTATTACAATATATTTTTTTGGAAAGGAGACAGATCTCACGTCCTCCTGCTGCCAGTCAACACTGAGCGGGGGAGCATGGATGTGTGGCCATTTCCACAGCAGCCTGTTATAGCGCGATGATTCCACTTTCAACATCCCATGGAATCCTGGGATTCCATAGGATAATAGTCATAGATAATAATAGATACTCATAGCCGTTATTCCACTTTCAAAGTCCTATGGAATCCCAAGATTCCACAGGATGTTGGAAGTGGGATAATAGCGCTATAAGAGGCCAGTGCGGCAACGGCCACGCTCTTCGGACGGGTGGAAATCGAGGCCATTTCCGCACGAGACTGTTATAGCGCGATGATTCCACTTCCAACATCCCCTGGAATCCTGGGGTTTGCAGTTTCGAGAGGGGCCGGCCGGCCCCAGGATTCCAGAGGATGTTGAAAGTGGAATCATCGCGCTATAACAGGCTAGTGCGGAAATGGCCCGAGGACTCGGTCCTTCGGGCGGGAGAAGCGGGGCCGGGGCCGGGAGGGGGAGCGCGGCCGCGGGGGCTCTGCGCCGGGAGCGGACGGGGGGGGCGCGCAGCGTCACGGGCAGAGCCGGGGCCGGGCGGCGCGGGGCCGGGGGCGCATCCCCTCCGCTTCCGCGGGCGGCTCGGCCGGCGGCGCCCACTCCAGCGGCGGGGCCGGCGTCTTAGCCCCACCCCGGGGCCGGCCCTGCCCGCCCCGCGCCCTGCCTTCCCGGCGCCGAGCCCCGCTGCAGCAGCCCTTTCGCCTCGGGACGCCCCAGCCGGCCGGCCGCAGCCGGAGCCGGAGCCGCAGCCGCGCGCGAGCAGGGGATCGGCGCCCCGGGCGGCCCCGCGGCGCGTCCCTCCGGGGCCGGAGAAGCCCCCCCGCGCGGCTCCCCGCCGAGGCGCCCCCCCGCGCCCCTCGCCCACCATGACGCTCAAAGGCGGGCAGAGCGAGGGCGTGAACAGCATGAGGACGGCGCTCTCCGACCTCTACCTGGAGCACCTGCTGCAGAACAGGCCCAAGGCCGAGGCGAGTGCCGGGGGAGGGGGGCGGGCGGGTCGCGGGGGGGCAGCGGCTGGAGGCCCCCATCGTCTCCCAAGCGGGGAGGGGGTCCGTACCTCTCGGGTGGTGGAAGCCCCCCCCTTTTTTTCATTTCCTCGTGTTCAATTGTGGAAATATCTCGCGTGCCTACTTAACACATCCGCACTAGCCTGTTATAGTGCTATCATCCCGCTTTCGACGTCCTATGGAATCCTGGGGTTGGCAGTTTACTCTCCCCAAACTGCAAACTCTGGGATTCCATAGGAGGTTGAAAGTGGAATAATAGCACTATAACAGGCTAGTGCGGAAATGGCCACAGTACCTTCGGGGGTGGAGAAAGGTGACCAAACCAGCTTTCGGAGTCATTCCAACCAACCTTGAGTGCTTTGATACCTGGCGCTTTGGGTTAAGAATCCCAAACACGTTTACAAAAAGAGTAGGCATGCTTAGGAGAACAGGACTCACAAAGGGGCTTGCTCCTGATTGAGCCCGCAGAGAGTTGTGTTGGAAGGGTGCCCTTGAGGATGCCTTGAGGGCATCCAAACGGCCACAAGAAGGCTGTTTGGATGCCCTCTTGTGATCTCTAGAAGGCTGATCAGATGGCTTTCTAGGATCCAAGTGAGTTGACACCTTGATGTCCTTACAGATGTGGGAGGTCTTTGGCTTTAGCCGAACTTGGCAAGGCGACAGATCATCTAGCAGGCTTGGGTTGTCTGCAGGGTTTAATAATGATGTGTTTTTTTTTGGACAACTCAGTGGTTTTCCCCCATTTGTTCATCCAGTGGTGCGTGCCATCAAGACTGATACTTTTTAATGCCAACGGTGGAGGACAGCCTTTGGAAGAGGTTGCATTTCATGGCCCATTGAGACCTTGTGGAATTTCAGTATTATGGCTGAGATCCAAAATATCCCTTGTTCCTGGGCCAGTAGCCTTTACCAATCCTGTAGGACTTCCTGGATTTTCCTCCCATTGAGGAATTGTGCCTGATGGAAAGTTGCACCAGAAGGTCTTCCAATGCCCAAGAGTAGTTCTTTGGAAATCAGGGAGACATGAATCACTGGATCTTGGTCCTTGTAGGCTTCGGACCTTATCCGTGAATGTGAAGCTCTTTAGGCATCTGCATCCATGTTGCTGTTCAACAGCACAGATCATCTCAGCTGGTTGTGGAGCCAGGCAGAGCAACGTGAGCAACGTGAGGGCTGGCCAAAAGGATGGGAAGGGTTTGTTTTTCTTCCACCCTGCTACAAACTGGGCCCCTGAGGCTAGCATTCTCATCTCCTTTGTGATTTATTCTCTCCAAGGTGTCAAGAGAAGGGTGAAAAGAAGTCCGCACATCAGGGGCATAGCTATGGGTCGGCGCAAATAAATATTCTGCCCTTCCCAATCAAATTTTCCTTCCACCTCCCAGATTTCTTGCATTTGTGATAGCTTAAAATGTCAGTTGGACATTTAGAAATACAGCTGAGGCTCCCAAAGAAAAAAGGACAGGCAAAGTTACCAAGGGAATGTGAACAGAAGAAGTACAATATAAAAATTGTAGGCATGAACATTTTTCAATATCTCTCTTTCTGGAATGGTAGAGATATGGGAACTGAAGGGGAATTTCATTGGGAGGGCAGAACTCTTATTTGGGGGCAATGTCCTCATTGTGGCCGCTTGTCTAGCTACACCCTTGTGGTCACTGCGCACTGTTTAGCATCCTGGGAATGTATCATGCATGAAGTCACTTTGTCTAGTTTTTAGATCACCGGGGCCACTCTTTCATAGGTTTCATTCTTTGGGTCTGAAAAGTGGATGAAAATATGAAGTAGAATCTCAATGCTCAGACACATTTTTTTTTCTTTTTCCATGCTACAACTAGGCCAGTAGACTCTGAATGTAATGCCCTCATGTCCTTCTGTCTAGAGCAGGATTGAGGAAGATTTGGCCCTCCAGCTGTTTTGGCCCTTCAGATCCACCCCACCTGGCTGAAGGTTTCCCCATTCCAGCTTTAGAGAGTAATGTAATTCACTTCCCTTACTTTGAAGTGTGGAGTGTTAGCTGTGCTGGGTTTGGGGGATTTTTTTGTTGTTGTTTTTTTGTTAAGAAGGCATCCTGGACTTCTTTCCCGAGGTCCTTCTCCGAAGACTGCATTGATCTGAGCTGTATCTTTTAAAGGCAGGAAAGGCTTAGCGTTGGTCCCTGTTGTCACTTTGTTTGCCTCTAGTCGTCTCTGCCTTGTCGCAGGTCAGTAAGCTGATTATAAGCGTGAAGGAGAGGGGTGATGAGGGTATGGCAAAACTGTGTGGTTGCTTGAATTGCTGTTATCCTTGGGGGGAGGTTTTGGTGCTTTGCTACAGAGGAAGCTGGCTCTTGTTTGTGCTGCGAAGCTGCAGCAGGTCAGAACTGGAAGCGGCTGTCACTCCTGCTGATTCAGCTATGGAGCAATCCAGGCAGAACAGGAGCGTGAAACGCTGCCTTATGCAAGGCAGGGAATTTATTCACTGTTGGCTACTATGACTGGCGTCAAGCTCAGTTCTTCACCCTTTTTTGATTAGAGATGCTGGGGATGGAACCTGGGGCATAACTCATTCCAAGCAGCTACTCTTCCAAGTAAGCTGTGGTCTCCCCCGTTTTTGAGCAAACAAAGGGATCAAATTAAACACACACACACACACACAACAAAAGTAGTTCTTCTATGACCTTTCTTCTTGGACCATTTCTGCACTAGACTGTTATAGCGCTATGATTCCACTTTTACAAAGGTAGCAATGTCATGGTCCATGAGTGAGAGAGAGAGAGAGAGAGAGAGAGATAATTCTGCAGTTGGAGAGTAACTTAATTGGAACCAGCCAGATGCCTCCAGAGGGTGGATGTTTTCAATTTTTTCAGAACTCTTCCTCCAGCTGATTGTACAAAAACGGTAAGAGATATAGGATGTTGAGTCTAATTCGAGTTGTCTCGGATGAAGGGTCACAGCTGGGGCTTTTTAGAATGCAAGAAAAGTGAGGAGGTGGGGATGTGATAGACGTGCATAAAATGTTGTACCGTGTTACATTCTTCCTTTCTCATAGTACTGGGACCCAGTGGGTTATCTAGTGAAGCTGAATAATGAGACGATCAGGACAGATAAAAGGAAGAGTACTTCTTCACATATCACACAGTTAAATTATGAAATTTGCTTCCATGGGATGTGTGTCAATTTGGATAGATTGAAGGAGTTTAGATACATCTGCTACTAGCTGTGATGGCTATATATTAACTCTAGTGTGAAGGGCACCATGCTGGTGCATAGCAGTTGCTGCAGGAGGGGGTTTTGTGCTCATCTCCTGCTTGTGGGCTTCCTTGAAGCATCTGGTTGCCCACTCTGGGAACAGAAAGATGGATGAGAGGGACCTTTGGCCCAGCGTGTCTCTTCTATGACCTTTCTTCTTGGACCATTTCTGCACTGGACTGTTATAGCGCTATGATTCCACTTTTAACATCCTATGGAATCCTGGGGTTTGCAGTTTCGGGACCTCCCAAAACTGCAAACCCCAGGATTCCATAGAATGTTGAAAGTGGAATCATAGTGCTATAACATCCATAGGATGTTGAAAGTGGAATCATAGCGCTATAACAGTCTAGTGCAGAATGGCCTTGGTATGACACAAGTCTCTTAGAGTTCCTAACCCTCTAGCCAAAGTTTGGAAGTAATATTACAAGTAACCTGTATCCCCCATGACCATGGCATTGACAGGGTTACAGAGTTACATTTCAAAAGCAATGCAACAAGTGGGAATCAGGTTACTTTATTGGTACAATGAGTAACATTTTAGTCACATTTAAAAGTTGCCCTTTGGGGGAGTTTTAAGAGGTATATCATCATAATCCCCACCGTATAATATATCACCTTTTTCCACTTTTGGTACTTTGCAAACATTACAGATTTAATACAGATAAAATTTCACATCAGTAAATCCATACAAATGTTAAAATATAATTAATCAATACATTTAAAAGCATACTCATTAAAAAAAGTACCAACAATGCGGCAAGTTATTAAAAGCCATCAGCAACCAGTTCCCAAAGGCTTATCAAAACAAAATCTTCAGCTGTCACCAGAAGGACAGTACGGAGGAGTCAGTCTAGCTTATCTAAGAAGGGAATTCCAGAGCCTGGGAGCAGCCCCTGAGAAGACTCCGTCCCGTGTTTCCACCTGGTATACCTGTCAGGGTGATGACATAGAAAGAAGGGCCTCCCCTGCAGATCTCAAACTCAGGCAGGTTCGTAGGAGAGATCATGATCATTAAGATAACTGAGACCTCAGCCATCCAGAGCTTTATTAGTCATAACCAGCACTTTGAATTGTGCTCGGGAACAGACCATTAGCCAGTGGGTCTGTTGTAACAAAAGAGTTGTATGCTCCTTATAACTAGTCCCATTCAGTAGTCTGGCTGCAGCTTTTTGAACCAGCTGAAGTTTTCAAAAACTCTTCAAAAGCAGCCCCACACAGAATGCATTATAGTAGTCCAGGTGGGATATAATTAAGGCATGTGTCACTATAGCCCAGTCAGAGATTTTCTGGATTTAATGAAGATGGTGCACAAGCTTTAACTGTGCAAATGCACTCCAGGCTACTGGAGAAACCTGACCTTCCAGGTGTGGGTCAGATGAAGGAACACATTTATACTACAAATCTGTGGCCCTTTCTGCACCTTACCTTTTACTGGTGCTGGGATGCAGGGATTGCATGAGCAGCCTCCAGCGAGAGACTCTTGCGTCCCTGCTGCTTCAGCTCCGCATGAGCTGCCTGCTCGTGCATGAGCCCCGTCTCTTCCTTGCGCAGTGCAGCCTGGGAGTTTCCCAGGCTGCGCTGGGGCAAGAAGTGTGACCAGTGCTGCTCTGGAGGTTCCACACGCCAGGTAAGTGTGCGTGGGGCCTGGGAGCAATGCGCGATCGCACACCATTTTCGGCTTCCAGCTGAAAATGAAAAGGTGCGCGATCGGTGCCTGCCGGCCCCTGGAGCATTGTGCAATTGTGAGTGCATCGTGCGGATCACTCCTCACAATCACGCGATGTTTCAGGTGCCCTTTCACATGGCAAATGCTGTGCGGAAAGGGCCTGTGTCTTCTGGGGGATATTGACCAGAGGTTTTAAGGTTTTAAGTCATTCTCTTATCAGTCCTAAAGTATTTTGCTAAATGAAAAAGCAATAAAAAGTAATGAAAAATTAACTACTGAGTGAGGAATGCAGCCATTTAGTTTTACAACATTATAAAGAGTAATTACAGATTAAATGCTAAACACCATGGCCATTTCTGCACTACAATGTTAGAGTGCTATTATTCCACTTTCAACATCCTGTGGAATTCTGGTCTTTGTAGTTTACTGAGGCCAAAGAGCTCTCTGGCTGAGTATTCTAAAGACCTCTCCATAAACTGCAAATTCCAGGATTCCATAGGTTGTTGAAAGTGGAATAATAGCACTATAAGAATGTGGTAAGGAAATAGCCTATGTTAAGTAATAGGGATTGATAATTTTTTAAAAAAGGAACTTTCTAAAGTCTGCCTATATCCCAGTTCTGAAACTGTGACTTCTCTGGGTTTTTATCTACCAGCTGATCCACTAAGTCACAATGTAATCGGAAGACTGACAGCAAATCTCTTCTAGCTTTATTGCTTTCTCTCTCCCATCCCAGCTCATAGCACTCTTGCAATATAGGAATGAGAAGATTGGAATGCTTTATAATTCTCCAAATTATGACCAGGCTTAGTAGCCAAGGATGACTGAGCTCCTATTGGTTAGTCCCAACAAGACTAAACCCAAATGAAATCACTTGTTGAATGGTGAATCAGCAACATGCAGATAAATCAAAACTGGAATAGCAACAGGATTTAGGCCAATGTTTAAGAAATCAGGATTGCACAGAGGGGGGTTGTGTTTGGCTTGTGCATCCTAGCTTATTTGGAAGCCACAAATAAAGAATCACACGTTTGTTGAAATACAACAGTCCTGATTCCTTATTAGTTTACCTGGCTGTGCTAACCTGGAAGAGAGTACTGCATTGGGCTAGCTAGCCAGTCAACCAGTTTGTTTATTTACATGTTTATCCCAGAAGATCCCATGATAGGCTTGCCTTAGGGTATCTGTAAGTTGGAAACAACTTGAAGGCATGCAATAACTATACTCCTGGCTTTTTCCCACTGAACTCAAGACAGTGCACACAATTCTTCTACTCCCTGCTTTAGCTTTATAAACAGATTTGTGACATAAATTAGGCTGAGAGACTGTTATCAGCCAAGGTTACCCAGTTGTTTCATGATGGAATAGGAATTCAAACCTGGGGCCATTTCTACACTAGACTGTTACAGTGCTATTATTCCACTTTTCAACATCCTGTGGAATTCTGGGGTTTGTAGTTTACTGAGGCCAAAGAGCTCTCTGGCTGAGAAGCCTAAATGCCCCTCCCTAAACTGAAAACCCCAGGATTCCATAGGATGTTGAAAGTGGAATAATAGCACCATAACAGTCTAGTGCGGAAATCTTCCAAGTCCCAACCCAATACTGATCACTGTGCCCTTTTCAGTTTACTGTTGAATAGAGACAAACAGGTGTGAACAAGCTCTGCGTTCTCTACCCTCTGATGTTTCTCAGATGAAAATGATGGCATGTGTGGCCAAGCAACCTCAGATGGCAAAAGGTATTAATCAAGATGGCAAAACGTATTAATGAGGAAGGGCAGACAAACAAGGAGCGGGGGCCACTGTTTGCTTTTGCTTGAATCTATAGGAAAGGACAAGATTCTGTCCCCGGCTCTCCTCTCTTCCCTTGTGAGTTAATTGAGTGCAAAGTCTTTCGGCACTTTGAACTCAGTTTGCAGCAGTTGCAGTAATCCAAGGGCAAAGGAGGAAAGCAGGAGGAGGAGAGATAAATTGGGACATTTTAAAAACAGCTGAAACATGAGTTAGCAGAGGATTAATTAGGACTATCCCTGCCAAATTGGGATAGTTGGAAAGCATGATGTTCTAGCACACAGCTTGTTCACTTTAAACTAAGATTTTTCTTCTGAATCCTGGCTTAATCTGATATATAAAAGTCAAGGTTAGTTTTTCTGTGTCAGGTGAAGATCTCATATGATTGGCTGCCTAAGAAGATTCTATGGAATCCTGGGGTTTGCAGTTTTGGGAGGGCCCTTTAGAATTTTCAGGCAGAGAGCTCTTGGGCCTGGCTGGTTGCTGTGGAGACAAGGCCTAGCAGCAAGGAAGAGGGCAGCATATTCCTTCAGGAACCCAACCTCTGTGTGTTAATACAGATTGGATTGGGGAATATGGGGAAAAGTTACAGGTACTGGACAAGAAATTTGGGGGGGGGATTAGAGACACAGGATCTCCAATCTTTCTAACAAGTACCACCTATGAGAAAATAAAATCCCAGGCAATGCTGGGTATATGCACTAGTGTTGCATATGAGCACATTCACTAGCTTTGAAATGCCTGAATGCTTAAAATCTGCATTCTCCCCATCATTTGTTTTTGCTATAAACAAGTCATAAGAAAGAACAATTTTGCATTGATAAGCCTTTTAAGGGCAGAGGTATCTTATCCTCTGAAGATACTGCCTTTTCTTTCCATCTGTTTCCATACTCTGCTTTTATGTACACAGTAGAGTAACTCAAGGACAATGAGATTATCCCTAGATGGTCTCAAGTACCACAGTGGGACATAAAGGAAAGACTAGACTTTTCAGATAGGTTATTGTATTATATTAGTTTAGGGAAAGAGAACTGAGATGATAACTTTTAGAAAATATAGAGGCCATGATACAAATAACATTTAAACTGTGAAAATGACATGATGGCAAACACAGGGTTGATCTTTCACCCACCTCTGCCCAGCACTTGCTTTTACATTAAAAATAAGCTGCTTTAAAGTGAAATATTTCACAACATGCTCTTTTTAAAAGAGCAGATGTAATCCCAGACGCTGTAGGCTGTGTTTAGAGGAAGGCAATGGCAAAGCACTTCTTGGTATTTACTTGCATAAGAAAACCCTGTGAAATTCTTGGGATTCATTTAAGTCGACAGGCAACTTGAAAGCACATACACACAGGCAGAAATACACAGCATAGAGATAAGCAGATTTTCTATGTATGTGAAACGGCCGAGAGGGGGGATACATGTGTACATATGCATGCTCTCCCAACTCGCAATTTTTCAGGCGTTTCTTTTTCCTGAAACATTTTATTTTAAAGTCAGAAAACCAGTTCAAGCAGGGTTCATGGCTACTAGGGCAGGTCTTCTGTAAAGCAGATGGCTTTTCGTTGCCTATCTAAGCCAAAGCAACTCCAAAATACTTTACATTGCAATTTGGATCACGGTCTTGCAACAATATATTGCTGCTGGGCAAATCCATCCCTCCAGCTACTATGAGCGTTGCAATTAAGCTCAGAGAAGAGAAGGAAGTTTGATGAGTGTGTGCAGATGACATAATTATCCCTGTTAGTCAAAATGCCGCTGGTTCTCGTGACACTTTTTGGAAGATCCCATCAGCGATCTCCTGCATGACGTGTAATATGTCTCTTATTGTTTCTAGCTTTGATGGCTTTGCAGTAGGAATTAGAATATCTATGGCCTGTTTTTGGCAATCTTGTCTAATCTTCCTTCTTTTGAGTTAAAGATACCCAGCTTCTTCAACCTTTCATCACGTGACTTGGCATCCCAGAGACACTGTTATCTTTGTCGCTCTTCACTGAAGCATTTCTGATAAGTCAGCACCTTGTTTGAGGGGTGTGTGCCACAAAGAGAGCAGAAAGCAGTGCTGTAAGAGAGATCTACCAGACTTGTTCTTCTGTTTGTCAGGTCTTGGGCTTAATTGTTAATGCACCATTTTCATGTTGCTGTTTTATGTTTAGTCTGATCACAGAGTGTGCCTGTTTGTATTATGGCAGGCAGCTGATGAAACACTTGCTATGTGAGGATGGCAGCCCTGGGGAAAGCAGTCTTTGGCTAATGTGGTAACAAGAACTAAGGACAAGATGGCACCTCCCCTGCTCCATAAATACCACGCCAAACTGGACTGGCAGTTGACTCCTATTTAAACACTGACAGTAGAGGATATAGGCCAGGTTGTGTGGCATACAGAACTCCAACAGAGGTATGGCAGGGGGCTTGAGAATAGTAGCTATGAAGATGCCATTGCCTCTTTTTAGCTTCTGTCACGGAGGAAGTTGCCTCACCCTGCCTGATGATAGGGCTGGTTCTGAAACAGACAGAACAAAGCAGGAGTGATGGTTGGGAATGATGCTTTTTTGAATTCCCAACTCCCATGGACAACAAGATGACTTTGCTAACTTGGAGATTTTGGAAACTAGTCCAGAAAATTCTCCAGTTCTGGTCACTCATCAAGACAGGATCCAGTCTAAATCTGCTTAGCTTCACCAAGATGTGTGTATCATGTGCCTTCAGACTTTGTTCTTCTTTCTGGCATGGTGTTGTGCTGAGGTTCACGCTGGCCCATGCTTTGCCCTTATCCTTGTGGCCTTCCAGATTTGTTGGACTGCAGTTCTTATCAGTCCTAGTCCGTATCGTCAACATCAGGAGTTGTGAATGCTAGTTGTGGTTGAACAACATACAGACAGCCACATTCTCTCAGTCTCTGGTCCAACTAGACTAGACATCTCCAACCAGCTACCCTCTGTTCTATCATCCGTAGACAGCACGGTTGTAGAAAGCTGAGCTAGACCTCTCCCTTTTGTCCAACTCTTTGTTGTTGTTTTAGCAGCATCTAACATCATCTAACTTGGTACCCCTGCATTCTCCTGCCCGGACACTTTAGATGTTTTTGGACTGCCATTCCCATCAAGCCCTGACTTACATGACCCTTGGTGAGATTTCATGGGAGGTGATGTCCAAACCATCTGAAGAACATCAGGTTCTGGAAGACTGGGTACTGACTGACAACAAGTACAGCCAGAGAGAAGTCTTTTCCCTACTACCAAAGGTGTGTTTAACTAGACGATGGGGGCTTAGCCTGGGACGAGGTACGATGGCCCCTTGGCCATCACTTATAGAAACTGACAAGCAAGCACTTGCTTCCTGAATTACTTTTTTGTCCACATGAGCTGGCATTCATTTTTTTGTATCCAAGTTGCTTCTGTGCAGTGTAGGCCTAGTTTTATCAAGGTACTCCATTTGCATCTTAGTAGTGGCACTTCAGATTGGGATGTTCCTCCATATAAAAATTAATTTAATCCCCACATGGAGAAAGTTAGCTTTTCAGGGAGCAGGTGTGAACACCAGATTTTCTCCTAAGGAAATCTTTTCTGGTCATTCACAGAATCTGAACTAGGATTGGAAAGAATATTAAAAATATTTGGAAGATGGTCAAAAATCATGTTTTTAGAGTAAAATTCCGGATTGATGAGAGTCTTCACAGTTTGGGACTTATTTTGCACAAAATCCAGACATGGTTGTTTTGCACAGAAAACATCATTTTCTAAGAGGAAAATAGCATTTTCTGTATAGGAAATAATATTTTTATGTTGAAATATTATTTTCCATTCAGAAAATGCTGTTTTCTGCACAAAACAACTGCATGTGAATTTTTGTATCAAACGAGTCCCAAATTGTGGATAGCCTTTGAAAACAGTGTTGTTTTTTAAGACCTTCTTGCAATGGGAAGAAAACTGCTGCAATTACTCGTCACAACCTCTGAGAAGAAACAGGCCATTTCCACACTATACTATTATTGTGCTATTATTCCATTTTCAACATCCTATGGAATTCTGGGGTTTGCAGTTTAGGGAGGGGCCTTTAGAATTCTCAGCCAGAGAGCTCTTTGGCCTCAGTAAACTACAAACCCCAGAATTTCACAGGAGGTTGAAAGTGGAATGATAGCACTATAACAGTGTAGTGTGGAAATGGCCTCTGTGAACCATTACCTTACTGTCTGACCTTGAACCAGTCACTAAATCAGGGGTGGATGCAGCCAATGGATAACGTGCATCTTGAACCCACTGTTAAAAACTGGTCATTTTGGGACCCCAAATTACACACACATGCACACACACACACTCAAAACTGTCGCAAAATATAGTGCACCTTTTCCCCTGGCCAACTCCACTATAAATGGCTAAAAACAGTCAAAAACAAAATTGGAAGTGATGTTTCTTGAGCAGGGCATTTCTCCCTCTCTCTTTCTTTCCCGTTTCTTGTCAGAGAAACTAGTAAACTCTGTTGAAGTATGACCTTTGGGCTGGGAGGATGACTTTTAAAAGGAACTAATGATTTGGAAATAAATGGTCTTGTTAATGTTTGAGCCTATTACTGCACTGCTTTGCATTTTACTGCAGCTGTTGGGGAAGATGTCTCTCTCTTTTTGTGCAATAACAGAAGTGATTACTTCCTTTAGAAACATATGCATAATCTTCTGCTGTTTTGCAGTCCCAAACTGGAGACAAAGTGCATGTGTAGTTTGTTAGATTTATACCTGAGTATGCGACACTGGAGAGAACTGTGTGACAACCGCTGTCTTTCTATAGCTAATTATTACTTGTTCAATGATGAGCTTCTCCACAGCTTCTCCTAATCTGCCATTGCAGTAAGGCATGGATGTGACCCTGGTGTCTTGAAGGTTATGCCAATTAGACTGTCAGCTTTGCAGGTTGTATCATGCAGGTAGGGGTTCCAGAGGTGGACTGTGCATCTGCCATCCTTGGACCAGCCTAGCTAAGTATGGAGACAGTCATCCTCCGAAGGACAGCAACCAGGTGACAAACTGGCCACAGGAATGAACCATAGCTTAATTGACATCTGCATGTTTGGCAGGATTTTTTGGAATCAATGAAATCTTACATTTTTGGGATTTATAATACATTTATAAACTCCCTTTCTTTCATTGGGCTCCAGGCAGAATTCATGGCTTTCTTCCTCCATACCTTTATCTTCACAAGAGCCTTGTAGAGTAGGTCACACTGAAAGGAGAAAAAGAGAGGCTGGCCGAACTCTCCCACCGAGTTTCATGGCACAGCGTGGACTAGAATCTGGATTTCCTAAGTCGTGATCCCACACTTTAACTGCTATGCCACATTAGCTGTCAAACAGAATGGATGCCTTTCAGGGAGAAACTGCATGTTAATTGCAGATGTATGCAATGAAGCCCCAACACGTAAAAATGGGAAACAGTCTGGTGTCTAGAACTACACCGCAGCTTGAAATAGCTCAGGGGAAGAACACGTGTAAGTGACAGGTGTCAAGGCAGGAAAGATTAAGCACTTCTTTTCCCATTTGGCATTTGCCACTCAAAAAAAAGTGATTTCAGGTTAAGCAAACAGCTTGGAAAAGTTACCTTTAGGGACTACAATCTCAAAATAGGGGAGTTGATGGGTGGCTTCTGAGGGCTGTAGTGACTTTTTCATGTTCTTTTACCCTCTGTACCTCCGTTCCAAAGTGCACCCTGTCAAAGCTACTTTTAATCTACTTTACAGAAGTCAAAGTTTGTATGTTAGTTTGTCTGTGTCAAGCGAAGACCTCATGGGATTGGCTGTGTCAAGAGAAGATCTCATATGATTGGCTGCCTGAGAAGATTCTATGGAATCCTGGGGTTTGCAGTTTAAGGAAGGGCCTTTAGAATTCACAGCCGGAGAGCTCTTGGGCCTGGCTGGTTGCAATGGAGACAAGGCCTAGCAGCAAGGAGGAGGGCAGGGTATTTCCTCAGGAACCAACCTCTGTATGTTAATAATTCTGAATACAGATTGGATTGGGGAGTATGGGGAAAAGTTACAAGTACTGGACAAGACAGTTTGGGGATTTAGAGACACAGGATCTCCAATCTTTCTAACAAGTATTACCTATGAGAAAATTAAATCCCAAGCAACACCAGGTATATACGCTAGTTTTTTATAAAACAAAACCATGTCCCTAAAAGATGAGTTCATGGGTAACTTATCTTCTGAGATAAAAGTTTCTTTTTACAAAATCTTTTTATGCCTGCCCAGCCCCTTCTTCTTTCTTGTCCTCTCTCTAGCTAGAAGCTTATTTTTTTTAGCAGTGTCAGCACTGGGAAGATGGTGAAAGAGGGGTGGAGAAACACAGACTTTCAGCTGTAGCCTGCCTGCAGCAAACAATGCAATAAACCTTGAGCTGGGAAAGAATGGGATACTGCTCTAGCTGATCTTACTGCAGAGGTGTGCTTCTGCCCACGACAGGCATGGTAAAATGTAGCTGCCTCCAGAATTCCTTATTGAGCAAGTGTGAACAGCAAAACAGAGTAAAGAAAGGGGGAGACTAGATAAGCCTGCCTCACCAGCTACCCCGAAAACATTAAAAAGGGATAGATCTGTATGTCTGACCACCAAAATGGAAATCATAGGGAAAGTGGAAATTGGTGAAAGAAAAAAGAAATCCTCCCTGGATATGTTTTGGAAGAAGCATTGTTCTCGTTCAAAGTGTTTTTGTTTACTTATGCAAGGCTTATCTGACCTGGTGGTTTCATTTCACATGCACATTTCTTTAGTTCTGAATAAATGTCTGCTGAAAGATGTTCAAGCTACTTTTCTTTTGTCTGATGAAGGGACCTCTCTCTGTTCTACCCACATTATTTCTGCCTCAGGTACCAACATTTCTGTTAAAGAAGTAATGCCTAGGAGCATACCTGTTTTGTTAACCGAGATATACCCTATAGTTAAAAGCTATGGCCAGCCGGCCCTTCCCTAAACTGCAAACCCCAGGATTCCATAGGATGTTGAAAGTGGACTAATAGCACTATAACAGTCTAGTGCAGAAATGGCCTATATCTAGAGCAGTTCTCAGCTCTGGATGTGGTTGTAAAATTGGGAGACTGTTATTCTCATTAGCTACAATGGCAAATTCCGATGTGAGTCCTATTAGAAATGGAGCCCCAAAGTGGCCTACTTGAGAAACAAGCAGACAAGACCAGCATAGTCAGAGGAAACAGCAAGATTTGTAGAAGTTTTTTGTTTTTTTGTTTTTGTTTTTTTCAAAAAACAAACCCACAAAACTCCAAGAGATCAATGAAACATTTCAAAAAGAAAAGCCAAGGAAAAAAGGAAAAACTGTGAGACAGAGGCCATTTCTGCACTGTTATAGTGCTATGATTCCACTTGCAACATCCTCTGGAATCCTGGGGTTTGCAGTTTCGGGAGGGGCCAGACAGAAACTGCAAACCCCAGGATTCCAGAGGATGTTGCAAGTGGAATCATAGCGCTATAACAGGCTAGTGCGGAAATAGTCAAAGTGGAATATCTTGTGTGGAAAGCATGGCTTGATAGAATCCTGATCAGTATTGGAAGGGTATTTGTATGTATATATGTGATACAAATCTCCTGTCTATTTATGGCAACCGCATGATTTTCATAGGGTTTTCTTAGTCAAGGAATACACAAAGGGCTGTTTGTCAGTTCCCTTTGTCTGAAATGTAGCCTACAGCACCTGGTATTTGTTGGTGGTCTCCCATCCAAGTACTAACCCAGGCTGACTCTGCTTAGCTTCCAAGATCAGACAAGATCTGGTGCTTTTAGGGCATCTAGGCCCTACTGGAAGGATACACACAACATTTCATTGTAGGTTTTCCTAGTCGTTAATGGAGATCCTCCTTCTTCTGTGAATTAACAGTGTCTTTTTAAATGGGAAAGGACTGTATAAATCCTAAGGTATGCGGGGAACCTCTGGTCCTCCAGTTTTTTTTTTTTTTCTGATTACAGTATCCACAGTCTTTTGCAACAATGATGGCTAGAGGTTTGAGGAGCTGAAATCTAAAATATTTGGAGGGGCAAAGGTTCCCTACTCATTTGCCCAGGCTTGATTTGCCCAGATACCTGCTTGTTATCCTCTCCATCTCTCCATTGCACCTGTGTAATATGAAACTACAGGAACCAGAAGTGTAAAGGGAGGCCTGCTAGCTTGTTTTCAACCCAGGATTTCTCTGGACACAGCAGAATAGCATGAACTGGCTGGACCCTCTGCCACTTCCTAGATTCAGTAAGTGTTTTATTGCTGCTTAATTTTGCTGAGCTGGCCTGGTGTGTCTTGCCTCATTTGGCGGCTCCTAGTAGTTGTCTGTGATGGCTGTAACTTCCTACAGATGTTTCCTCTTTCAGGGAAATAGCAGACTGCCACACTTTAGCATCAAGCAGGACAAGAATTGTCAAATTGTACATGCTGTTGTCTTTGACCAGTAAAGAGTCTTTCAGGAGTTGGATCTGAGATAGGCACGTCTTCATTGGTATAACACTTATAGACCATTCCAGTCTTAACTTCTGAAAGGACTACACCATACAATGAGCACCCAGCTTGTTGGGGACAGTTAACTGAACACATTGTAAACCGCTTAGGGAGTGCTTAGTACTGATCACAGAATCATAGAATCATAGAAATGTAGAGTTGGAAGAGACCCCCAGGGCCATCCAGTCCAACCCCCTGCCATGCAGGAACACCCTCAAAGCACTCCCGACAGATGGCCATCTAGCCTCTGCTTAAAAACCTCCAAAGAAGGAGACTCCACCACACTCCAAGGCAGCATATTCCACTCCTGGACAGCCCTGACTGTCAGGAAGTTCTTCCTGAGGTTCAGGTGGAATCTCCTTTCCTGCAGCTTGAATCCATTGCTCCTTGTCCTGGTCTCCGGAGCAGCAGAAATATACTGATAAGCAGTATAGAAATGTAACTGCTTTCGCTATTGCTACTAGTCGAGTGTTCACACTGTATGTAAACATGTTCAGATGTTTGAGAAGCTCAGTACTCATGTTCATTCCTGATTTATTCTTAGGTACAAGGAAAGCTTTAACTAGAAAGGGCAGATGAAAAGTTAAAAACAGGTTAGGGACTGTCAGAAAACAGAATTGTTTGAAAAGTGGAGCCCATATATTGTACTGTAGAGAGCATGAAGGACCTATGGAGGCTCACTTAAGACCAACCGCATGCACGCTCCTTGCAAAGTATCTCAGTTAGCTTAGCATCTTCTTTCCCCACTCAGCTCACTTTGCAAGCAGTATGT
Organism: Ctenosaura bakeri; assembly: GCA_948474755.1. NCBI lineage: Eukaryota > Metazoa > Chordata > Lepidosauria > Squamata > Iguanidae > Ctenosaura > Ctenosaura bakeri. The sequence goes on from CAOLHI010004589.1 coordinate 39,664, forward strand.
GTGTATGAGCAATCCCAAGCAAGCCTTTGTAGGCAAGAAGAACTGGTGAAAGAGTGGAACCCCTGTCAAATTAATGGAATTTGTCTTTAATATAGAAGCATCAAAGGATCAAGTTGTTAAATAACAGGGCATCAAAAGGTGGGGGCTTCCTGCATTCGTGCACTGGGCACAAATGTTTGAAGAAGACTCTTTAACAGTGTTCAGCTGCTACAAATCTTCCCTGCTCTGCTGAACACTGTTACAGGTTGTCAGACTCGGCACCCAACCTATGAAAGTAGTTGATATGCTTGGGGCTGGGGTTAGGTGTTCATTCATATTGCAGGCTTACAGCTCAAGTGTGTAGCTGTACAGGGCTAAGGTGTACAGCCATAGGTGGCTGGAATGCGCCTATGCTCACTGACTTTGTACTGCAGGGTGGAGCACCAGTGTGATGTCATGATTTGAGCATTGGACTATGACTCTGAAAATGGGGGTTCAAATCCCCACTTGGCCATGGAAACCCTGCGAGTCACCTTGGGCGTGTCACATTCTCCCAGCCTCGGAGTGTCACCTCTTCTGAACAAATCTTGCCAGGAAAACCTCTTGATAGGGTCACCTTAGGATCGCCGTAAGTTGGCAACAACTTGAAGACACACAACAATAATAACAACAACAACTGTGGGTAGTTATACATTTCATTTAGTGCAAATACAGTCTGTATATCTGTGCATATATATCAGCTGTGTTCACTCTTTGAAACTGTAGCAACTTTGGACTATCTGTCACCGCTGGGCCTTGGGCAGTTGGGGACCAAGCCAGCAGCTTGAAACCTAGAGTCACTTGTCAAAATTATAAACCAGGGAATTAAAACTGTAACTGTGTTGTCCTCCAGGTGTTGCTGGATTATAGTTCTCCTCACTATCGACTATTCTGTCTGGAGCTGACAGGAGTTGTAATCCAACGACATCTTGGAGGACCACAGGTCCCCAGCCTCTGACCCTGGCAAAGTCCGAACTCAACCTGGAGATCTTTATATTTCTTCCAAGTTAAGGAAGACCAATGAGCAGTTTGGGTGAGTGCTGTTACTTCGAAGCCCGGAAGCCCTTTTTTGCCTAGGTAAATGAGACCAACTCCAAGTTAGAAAGAACCTTGTTCTGCCTTGTACCCCTGTTCCTACCACCTAGCCATCCATTCTCGTATCTGGTAGCAGTGGAAGCCTGAGAAGTTGCTTTGCCATGACATCTTCCCATAGTTCATCAGCCACTGTGGGGCTTTGTGCAAAATCCAAGATTGTGGGCTGCTTGCTTGTCAGTGAATAAATCTTCAGGTAAGTGCATTCCGCCAGGTTGCTTAGATCCCCACGGCTCCCAAGAGCTGTAGCTGAGGGCAGGCTCTGTAGAATAAAAGTTCACAGAGCTATGGGGTTCCTGGTTCTTGGAGCTTGGAACCATTAATGTAAAAAGCAACACATTCCTTATTGTTATGACTATGGCACTACTTGCTGTTCGTGATGTTATTAATCTGTTATAGCCAATATATTTTTCTAAGGAAAAAAAAATCACTAAAATAGCCAAATGATGAAAAATCCCCCACAAAGAAAGTTTCTGCAATAATCAGTAAAGATAATCTCAGTTAAAATTTTAAAAGTAATCTTATGTTGTCCCTTGGCAGACCCAAGTTGCTTTTAATATGTCACTTTGGGGGTCTGCTGGTTTTAAGTTCTCTGTGCTCCTGATCTGCCTTTATCACAAGACTCTGGCCATTTCTGCATGAGCCTGTTATAGCGCAATGATTCCACTTTCAACATCCTCTGGAATCCTGGGGTTTGCAGTTTCGGGAGGGGCTGGCCGGATTCCAGAGGAACCCCAGGATTCCAGAGGATGTTGAAAGTGGAATCATGCTATAACAGGCTCGTGCAGAAATGGCCTCTCTGTTTTCCATCCCTCAGCTAAAAGCAAAGGTTGGGGAAAAGCTGGGTTGAGGGTTGTGATGAGGGAAAATCCTGACCAGGCCAGCCTTTCTGATAGTGGAATGTGCTGTGTTTTGGGGAAATCTTTGCTGAGTCCAGAGATCTGGTCCTAAGCTGCGTCATGGGCTACTTCAAGGAACGAAGAAAAGATAAGAGAGGAGGCTGGGCTGAGTCAGCTCTCCTGATGGGCACTTTGAACCCAGGCCAGCGTCTCCGCTGCAAGAGATAAGGGTGGAAGCGGTTGGAGGACACTGAATCAGAATGATTGCAACACTGGGCGGCAAGCTCATGCAGCTCGATAGAAGAAAGCTCTGACAATCTTCTCTCTGTATCTTTGGATTTGCCTTAGTTCCTTCTTTCCCTTTGCACAGTTAGAACGTAAGAAGAGTCCTGTGGGATTGGAACGTGCTGTTTTTCACACAGTGGGTGACAGGATGCTTCAGAAAAGTAGAGTCAGAATTTGCAGGATTGTAGCATGAGGACTGAATTGTTGGGATTTTTTGATGAGCTGGGACAAGGATGTCCTGCGTCAGACTTCCCTCTGAGTTTAGCTGCAATGCTCACAATAGCTGGAAGAGAGATACATTTTCTCAGCAAGAATATATTGTAGTGAACAATTCCGGTTATAAGGCACAGCTTTGGGTCCTGAATCTGGCACTGGTGAACCTCACAGTTAAAGAACGAAGTAGATCCCACAAGCCTAAATCTTTGTGGGAATAGGGTGGCTAGAGTATCCAAAGGGCAGAGAGAGGGAGATCCCACAAGTCTAGTATATAATTTAAAAAGTCATTTTCTAGCAGAGCTAAAGAAACAATCCATAACCCATAAATGCATAGTTCTCACAGTTTTGTAGCACTGAAGGTCCATTGGGGCATGAACCTTTTTTCTGGAGGAAGATTAATGACCATAGGTAGATAGAGCCAAGACCAGATGCATTTTGACATTGCTGCTTTCATCAGTGGTCATTAAAATACTCAGAGAGAGAGAGAGCATGGAAATGAGAGAAAAAGAGAAAGAGAAAGTGCACACACACATTCACTTTTATTTTAAGTAGCTGAGGGGACAAAAACCAGAATGTTTTGTTTATTAATTGAAATATTATGTTTGTTTGTTAATAATTGCCCCTGTACCTGTGTGTTCCTGAGTATTTGTGTGTGTATATAAACATTTATTTCTTGACTCTGCTGCTTGCCACTTTTGTGAGTCAAATCCATCTTCCTCTTTTTTTCCTTCTGTTGAATGAATACATGAAGACGCTTTGCAACAGATCTGCCCCTGGTGAAGACGAAAAGTGCTAGAACTGGTCTGTTGATACTGATGAGTCAGCTGTCTGCATATTTTGGACTTTTGGGGTGAGGCTGGCTATGGGGGACTACTATGATGCCAGCCTTCACTTCAGAACACCATACCACTGAGGTCGCAAACAGGACACAAAAAGAGCCCTCCCCTACCATTTGAGTCAGAAATGTGTATTTGAAGCAGAGTTTGGAAAAGTTACCTTTTTTTTTTTGGACAACTCTTAGTGATCATGTTTCCTGAGGATTTGTAGGAGATGCAGTCCAACAGAGTAACTTCTCAAAAGACTGATTAGTGAAGGCTCCACTAAGGTGTCATAACTAATGGCCACTAAGAGATAATGAATTTCATGATTCCTCCCTGCAACTTCCTCTACATTTCTACTCTGATTTTATGGTTCTAGGAAATTGGCTTAAATTGACTATTGGTTCAATGGGCCAGCACTGTGCACCCTTACTGGAGCAACTGTGCATTGTGGACAGTAGAAGTCTTCCCTCATTCCCTGTTGCTATCTGATCCCTTGAATTTGGGGGCAGGGAACATTTTTGGACCCTCCAGATGGTGTTGGTCAGCCTCAGCCCTAGCTAGATGGTGAAACACTGAGAGAGTTATAATCCAGCAACATCTGGACGATCTCGGTTTGCTTACATTGGAAATCTTGGAAACTGAATGTGGGGCATTCTGCAGAGAAAGCAGCTGCTCCATCACCATGATCCTGTACCAACTTCTCCAGGTTTTCCTGGTGCCTGGAAGGGCTCCTCTTTCTATTCTCTCTCCACTGTGAATGTTCCAACTGCCATATTCCATATCAAGGGTGGGTAGCATTTAAGCTTGTGGGATCTTCTTTAACTGTGATGCCTACAGCACTGATCAGAGCTAGGTAGCTCAGGAAGATTGGGAAATCTTCAAGGAACATGGCTTCTCTGAGCACATGCTTAGCCCAGGGATTTGTTTTCAGTATCAGAACTGAAACTCACATGTATATCTTTTCATACACAAATTTGCGTTTGCTTTTCTCCAAAGCTTTCTTAGTTTGGCAGCCTAATTTCAGAGGAAAATAAGGCCTTTTGTTGTTGCTGTTGGTAAACCTTTGGGATTTAGAAACCCTTCCTGATCTGCTGCAGGTTGCCAGTTCTGATTTCTATTCTGGCTACCCCTGTTCTGTGCCAAACTGTGCCAGTTAAATGGTGCAGTAAGATCAATAGGCTAATCTCTAACCAGCAATACCTGCATTTATTTGCAAGACCATAGGAAGATCCTGATGGGAAGGGAATAAAATGGTGGAAAATGCAAAGAGTTTGACAAGATGCATACAGAGCTTTGGGCTGGAGTAACTGATAAAGTATGCAACAAAAGTGACTGAGGAAGACTAGACTTGAAAGAGTAAATATTTTTGAATGTTGTTTTGACCTGCATATGTTCAGTCAGACAAATCTGATGAAGTGTTGAATTTTCCTCCAATGAGTTCAGTAGAGTGCACATGTTATTTACACAATAGCCCAGTGAGTCTGGTTGGGCTGAGAGTGAGTGACTGGTCTAAGGTCACCCAGTGAGTTTCACTGTGGGACACTTGGATGTGGATTTACCAGCTCCCAGTCCAACACTGCAATCAGTAAATCACCCTGGATTATTTTTGTTTGATCCAAACCAGAAAGTCCCTGTTGTTATGACTCTGTAAAGATTAACACTGGTGCGTATTGATTGGGCAAAAAAGATGTGGTGCCACTTTAGTAGCAACAGACAGGGAAGATGGTATTTTTGATACCTCCACAGTCTGACACCAGCCCATGAGCTAATAAAGACAGCAGTTTTCCATGCTGAGGTCAAGATGTGAAACAGTAAACACTGCTTAAACTTGCCCAATTGTTTTAGAACCAACTTGCACTTAACACGCAACCTTGGAGTGAGATAACGCCCTTCCAGTAGCTGATTAGCAATCTTTCCTACTTTTTTTTAGTCTATCAATGTGTGTTTGCAGGTATCCTCTTGAGCAGGCTAAATCTTCACTTCATGATATTTTCCACTTTGAGGAAATAAGACTAAGAGCAACAGCTAAAATATAAAGAAGGATCTGGATGAATACTTTAAAAATGTGATCTGGGCTGTGGACAGGTTTTGATGGTGGATGCTATACTAGAACAGAATTAAAACAGGAGATCTGTCATCTGATTTCTTGGTTTTTCTTTTTTACTTAAAAAGTTGTCGTGCAAGAGAGGTACCAAAGTTAGAGCAGAAAGGGATTTAACCCTCTTCTCTTTTCTCTTTTCCCTTGATGTGAATCTTGCTGTCCTATCTCTGCAAGCTGTTATTAGCCTATGGCAATCATTAATAGCTCCCTTTTCTAAAAAATAAAAACATCAGTTGAATGTCCCACATCTTCTGATTTTGGATTACTGCCTTTTTCTGCATATTTGTTGTTCTGGCATAAGAGAGTTGTGAGCAGAGCTGGGTAAAGTCACTTTTTAGATTGTGTATTTGTGCCTTCAAGTTGCATGTTGACTTATGGTGATTTGAATTTGAATTTGATAAGATTTTCTTAGGCAAGGAATACTCAGAGATGATTTTTTTCAGTTCCTTCCTCTGAAATACAGCCTGGTATTTGTTGGCAGTCTTCCACCCAAAATTTAAGCAGGACTGACCCTGCTTAGCTTCCAAAATAAAATGGAATCTGGTGCCGTAGGGTATTTATACAGACTTTTTAGACAACAACTCCCAGAATTCCCTGACCAGCATGCCCAGCATGGCTGACGGATGCTTGGAATTTTTAACTACATTCTGGTTGCAGGGCTGAAAAGGTGTGAAGACAAAATCCAATGTGGAAGCTGGATAAAGTATAGGGCAGTTTCTCTTGGGAGAAGCTTTGTAGCTTGTATATATTCTACAGTTTTGTGCAAGCCTGGAGTTCTGTGTAAGTCAGTCATTCTTTAGAACTGGACTCTAGAATTTGGCATCCAGACAATATTCACTTTTGTACACATGTTTCACAGCAAGTTTGTGTCCCCTATGAATGCTGTAAGGCAGTGTTGTAAGACTAGGGGGCTGAATTAATTGGCCATTTGGGGTATATTGCAGTTTGGTACATTGTCAGAGTGCTAGCCTGAATGGGGCACAAAGTAAGTCTCATCTTCTTTGCAACCATGTCTCAGCTTTTCATAGCAGGGAATAGGAGTACATAATTACTGGGGAACCAAAGTAGCATTTTTCACGACAAAGACAAGCTAAAAATCAGATAAAATAAACCATTTAATTAAACTGGCCCTTGATTTTGGCCTTTTCTTAACTACATAGAATAGATAATCCAAAATAAGCATCTGCTCACAAATTTGCTGACAAATTTAGGTTTTCCATAGTGCAAGATTTTGATTTGTTTGCTTAGACAAGAGTGCACAGGGGTGTGTTTGAGACCTGTTTGACTTGATCAGTAATGGTCTTAATTTGTTATCAGGTGCACCTGAATATTTTGAGAGTGTCCTTTTCCCCCCAAATAATATACACACAAACAAGGTGAGGGGAACAAGGTATAAGGTGTACTGTTCTGATCACTGTAGTCCAAAAATGATACTGTAGAGCTAGAAAACATGCAGAAAGGGGCAGCCAAGAGGCTTCACAGTCTGGATCAACTTTCTTTGTGAGTAAAGATTGTAGTCTGAAGTTTTTTGTGGGGGATGTAGTAGAATTGTATGATGTGAGAGGCACAAGAGAAGAAGTTGACCAACTGGGATGTGTCCAGAGAACCGTGACCAAGATTATCAAAAGTCTGGAGACCAATCCTTATGAGGAATGACTTAGGGAGCTGAGTATGTTTAGCTTGGAGAGTAGAAGACTGAGAGGTGACAGGATATGCCATCTTTAAATATCTGAAGCGATGTTACATAGAAGATGGAGCAAGCTTATTTTTTGCTGTGCCAGAGTCAAGAACACAAACCAGTGGATTTAAATTACAAGAAAGAGAACCCACCTAAACATCAGGAAGAACTTCTTTATTGTAAGAACTGTTAGGTGGTGGAACAGATTGCCTTCAAAGTTGATGGTCTTCTTTGGAGGTCTTTAAACAGAAGTTGGATGGGCATCTTTCAGGCGTTCTGTAATTGTGTATTGCTGCATGGCAGAATGTGGTTGGATGAGATGACCCTTGAAGTCATTTCCAGCTCCAAGATTCTGTGATTCTATGAAATTATGCATGGTGTAGTGAAAAGAATAGGGATAAGTTTTCTTCCCACTCATAATACTAGGATTTGGGTCAACCACTGAAGCTGATAGTGGGAGATTCCAATGAGAGAAAAGAAAGTCCTTCTTAACACAAAGTTAAGTGATGTAATTCTCCTTCAAAAGATTTAGCAATGGTCAACATCTTCAACATCTTTAACAAGAGCCAAGACAAATTCATGAAGGAGAAGTCTATCACTGGCTACTAGTTATGGCAGCTGTATGTGAATTCCAGCATTGGAGGCAAAGTACCTCTGAAGGGCTTTTGCTAGGGAAGTCAGAGGGGGTTGTTGCAGTCACATCCAGCTTGTTGGCTTCCCCTGGGAACTGGCTTGACCTCTGTGGAGACAGAATAGTGCTCCAGTATTGCTTTTCTTACATTCTTTGGATGTACACAATCAGGCTGAGGAGTCTGTGCTGTGTTCAGATCTCAGTAGCTGCTGTGAAGAAAGCAATATAGGTTGCAGGGGTAGAAGTGGGGAAAGGAGGAGAAGGACTGACCTTTAGACTGAAGCTTCCAGCTCAGTGTGTCATCTAGGGAGAGACCAAGATATGTTAGGACCTGTTGGGCACTGTTCCTAAACCTAGCTTTTGTTTTTGGCCTTTGCAGGCAGTTCCATGCCCACTGAATGCAGTGACTGAGGATATTTACACCAATGGCTCAGCCATGCTGGGCAGCCCAGCCCAGACAAATGACCGGGAGGCGCGGAAAGTGAGGTTCATCCAGTTTGAGAAGGTCACGGAGGAGCCCATGGTGAGCCGATGGAGAAGGAATGCTGTGGCCTTTCTGGTTCCAGGTGCTGGGGACAAGTAGCACTCTTGTTCCTTCAGGCAAACTCCTGGGGTTGGGAGAGCAAGGAGGAAAAGATGAAGTCAGCTTGGGGCAAGTCTACCCATTAGGCAAGATGAGGTGTCTACCTCAGGCAGAGGATGGGCAGCTGGGTAAATTATTTTCCTACCTTGAATAGCAGTAGAATTTTGGTCCAGCTGGATGAGGTCCAAGGCCATTGCTTTGTGGAAGCAGCTTGCTGGGAGTATCTCTTTGCTCTGTGCCTACTTCTCTTACAGCTATCTAAGTAGCGTGCAAGGGCAAAACCCAGAATGAGCTGGTAGACTTGATGTTTCAGACTGCAGGTCTCATCATCCTTGAACATCACCCATGTTGGCTTGGGATGATGGGAGCTTTTGTCCACATTATTGAGGACTGGTGCACTGCTTACCTTACTTCTAGAGGGAGAGAGTTAAGTAAAATGGAAATGGAGAGAGTTGACAGGGAGCTGAACCAAGCAAAGCCATTGTGAAGGTAAGAAGGCTATTTGCAGAGAAGCTGTGCCTTCATACTTCAGTCTCAGTTGGAGCTTCAAAGGTTACCTTTCCTGAACTATGGCCATTTCTGCACTACACTGCTATAGTGCTATTATTCCACTTTCAACCTCCTGTGGAATTCTGGGGTTTGTAGTTTCCTGAGGCCAAAGAGCTCTCTGGCTGAGAATTCTAAATGCCCTTCCCTAAACTACAAATTCCAGGATTCGATATGATACTGAAAGTGGAATAATAGCACTATAACAGTGTAGTGCGGAAATGGCCTATGACTCCCAGGACCTGCTATCCACTGGCATGCTGGCTGGAGGACAGTAGAAGCTGAAATCCAAAAAAGTAACCTTTCCAAGCCTTGTTTCAGTGCAGGTTGTCACAGACTTTGCTGTCTGTTCCAGGGCATCACGCTGAAGCTGAATGAAAAGAAGAGCTGCATGGTGGCCAGGATCCTCCACGGAGGAATGATTCACAGGCAAGGTAAACAGAATAGAAGCAGGCTTGGAAAAATCACGTCTAGTATAAATCCTTTTTTTTTTTAATTGCTAGTCTGGCTACAAAGTTGATGCTTCTCCCTAGCCCAGACTTCCCAAACTGTCATGTTTTAGGCACTGGGAATTTTCCTGCCCTTGACCCCAGGATCTAAGAAGTCAATTATCAAATTATCAAAGTGCCTCCACCACCAAATCTTGCCCAGACCTTAGAGGAGGCCCAAGAGAGGGTGCTTTGCTGAGCACTTCCTCAAGTAACTATGGGTAGCTGTTGTACTTAGAGTCATTGTATGAGCTAGAGAGGATTACAGGGACTGGCGCTGGCAGGTCCTGGGGTGAGAAGGCAACAGTGCCTGGCAGCCCCTTAGCAGTTCTTCCTAAGACCTCTAACCATTCACATACAGGCTGTCCTCTACTCCCTAAATTATCCTCCTGTCTTCAGGTGTTTGTCCCATTGTTTCTAAGGTTCAACTTCTTATCTAGTTGGCTTCTGTACATAGAGTAGAAGAAGGAGCCATTTAATCCTCAGGGAGCGAAGTGTGATGGGACGGCCCCTGTTGTGGGCACTGTGCAGACATCATCTGCCTTTTTTAATGCCTCACAAGTTTGTCTCTCCTACCTGGCAGGCTTCCTTCATGTGGGGGATGAGATCCTAGAAATCAATGGGAAAAGTGTCACCAACCACTCTGTAGACCAGCTGCAGAAGATACTGGTAGGTACAAAGGCAAGGGGAGGAGGGACCTGAGCTTTCCTGTGGTAAGAAGAGACCTAATCTTACCATATTTTTCTGAGAGAGAATCAGAGCCTGAATAAATAAGCCAGTATTAATTCTGGATTGCCTTCCAAAAAGTGGATTCTTCCAGCTTTAGAGAGAATGAATAATTAAGCATGAATCATTTCACTCTGCATGTTAAGGATGGTGAATGTGTTTCTCCTAAGATGTTGTTGGGCTGTAGCATGCATCATCCCTCACCATTAATGCTGAACCGCATTCCTACCCTTCAGGTAGGGCGGATGGGAGTTGCGTTCTAACAGTATCTGGCAGGTACTGTTCCAGGTCAGAAGGTGTGGAAAAGGTGTTAGATTCACAGCTTGAAATAGCAGAGGCATGTACAGCTAGAACTTTCAGTAAAAAGGCAAAAGATGCAATTCATCTTGACTCCTGATGGGTACTGAGTACCATGGAATCTATGATCAGTCTTCTTCTACCTGGTACCCTCCTCATGGGTTGGACTCAGAAGTGGGAAGAGTTATCTTTTGGACTATAACTCTCAGAATCCCCTGTACTGTGATCCAAAAAGTAATTTTTCCAAGTCCTGCTCTCTGCAGCTTTCATCATTCCAAGCCAAGATCCTTTAGAATAAAAATATGATTCAGGCAATCTGTGGGTAGATATTTTCCATTCTTTAGTTATCAAGGAATGTAGATAAAATACTAACATTTATGCAGCAGTGGTGGGGTTTAACTGAGGAAACAACCTGGGAATGGTGAGAGATTTTAATACCTGTTTCTGCTAAAATTAAATCCTTTTTCTTCCATGAGTGGCATGAAAGGGAGGGAGGAAATTGGTAAGCCCAGATTTGATTTGTTAGATTCACATCTGGTTTGGCTTTGAGTCACCTTCCCTTCCATGGACTCAAGGAGCCCAGCTTGGTGGGTTTTTTTTTTCCTTCTCATTTTAAAGGAGGTGGAAGAATGCTTGCTATGGTCTTGAAAGTGGCTGCCATGGGATCCTTTTGAGACTGAGTTTGTAAACCAGTCTCTTCAACCTTCTTCAACCCTCTTCAACCCTCTTTGCTTCTGCAGCATTTTTGGAAGCAATCCCAAGTTCTCAACTATATTTCCAGTTTTGATGGTTTCAACTTGAAGAGTTTGATGCTAGTTCTGTGAGGGTCTTTGAACAAGTCTTTAAGACTACAATTCCCAAAGCTAGGCGGTATGAGATTCTGGGAAAAATAACCTTTCCAGCCCCTCATTCAATAGTTGGCCATGAGTGCTTTCTCACTACGAGGCCTGATTCTCTTCCTTTCCTTTTATTCACTAGAAAGAAACCAAGGGAACAGTGTCCCTAAAGGTCATTCCAAACCAACAGAACCGCATTCCTGCCCTTCAGGTAGGTGTGGGCTTCTACTTTTAGAAAAGTGCTAGTGTGGGGAAGCATGGCTTTTATGTGAATTTTTTTAAAAAAATAAATAAATTCTGCACTTCTGAGCTGAACTTCTGCACCAAGGAAAAAGGAATTCTGCAGCTAATGTATAAATTGAGTGCACATGAACTTGTTTCTCCATAATTTATAGTAATGGAGAATAGCCATTCAGTGTTGCCTATTCATCGTCAAAGCAGGTGGGGCAGGCTTATATCAGAGTGTCTCCCTGTGTGTTTGGGTGCTTCTGATCTCTAGGAAGAGTCCTGCTGCGGTAAAGCTGTCTAGCAGTCACACTTCCTCCTCTTGCTTTTTTATGTTCCTGTTGTTACTAGTTGATGCTTTATGGGATCATGGGAAGAAGGGAGGTTGGACATGTGCATATCAGACATGGTCTACTCCTAGCGGTAGGGCTGTGTTGCTGCTGTTAGAAGAACTATGTGTCTGAAGCTATAGTATGTAGTTGTGGTATTCTTTGCTTTAAAAAAAATAATCTAGTGTCAACAGGATTGATCTTGTAAGCCGAACAGCTATTTTCTGCAATGTGTGAAAATGAAGTACATCTGATGCTTTAGTTTATTACTAGCATATATACCTGGCATTGCCCAGGGATTTTATTTTTTCATAGGTAATACTTGTTAGAAAGATTTGAGATCCTGTGTCTCTAATTCCCCAAACTTTCTTGTTCAGTACCTGTAACTTTTCCCCATATTCCCCGATCCAATTTGTATTAACATACAGAGGTTGGGTTCCTGAGGGAATATGCTGCCCTCCTCCTTGCTGCTAGGCCTCATCTCCATAGCAACTAGCCAGGCCCAAGAGCTCTCTGTCTGAGAATTCTAAAGGCCCCTCCCAAAACTGCAAACCCCAGGATTCCATAAAATCTTAGACAACCAATCATATGAGGTCTTCGCTTGACACAGAAAAAAAAACTTTGACTTTTATATATTAGATTAATATTTATTATCATGAATATTCAGTTAGCTGATGATGCTAATAGAGATAGTATCCTATATATACAGACTTACAAGAGGAATAAATAAAGATATGCCAGTCCCGAATGCCAGTCCTTATGTAGTCAGAAAGAAACCATACATACAGGGAGGTAAAAGCATGCTTGCGGGAGCCCCAAGCTTTGTGGAAATATATTTTTTAAAACCTGTACGGGAAAACCTTTAATAGCATTGTGGGCCTAAAATGCCAGCTGATGGTTGGGACAACTGTCAGGGAAAGGACTGGAGTATTTGAGAAGAAGACACGGCTGAACTGGAGTGCTCCAGACTGCAACATTTTGTTGCAGGTTCTATTTCTGTTCTGAAAATGACAACCCAAAATCTATAAAATCAGTGGAAACAATAAAAAAGACAAAAAAATAGCAATTGCATAAAAACACACCAAGAATGAAACTCTGCAGAATCTTGCTGGAATAAAAATCACTATGTAGTCTCTCTGGAAGTACTGGAATCAAGTGATCTTGTCTCAGAAGACTGCTCCGTATTTTGGACACACCACTGCTGTGAAGTTTATTTCAGTTGCCTGCCTCCCATATCTCAGATGGCAAGTGCAGAGTTCAGGAAAAGTTACATTGGTGTGCTACTACTTGCAGTTGGGGGATTCTGGAAGTTGTAGTCCAAAATGTAACTTTTCCAAGGCTGCTGGTCTCATACAGATGGAAGTAATTTTGAATCACTGTTATCATTCTATGGCCCTTTTCGCAGCGCCGGCGCTCGCGTGACGGAGGAGGGCGGCTCTCGCATGAAGCCTCCTTTGGGAGGCTGCCGCTTCCCCCTCCTTCCTTCCACAGGCAAAGGAACGAGCGGGGAAGCGGCAGCCTCCTGGAGGCGGCGGCGGCTCGCGCATCTGTCCATCCCCCCCGCGCGCGAGAAAGGAGCCTGTCCCGTCTGCCCCCCCACACGCGCGAGAAAGGAGCTTGTCGTGTCCGCCCCCCCGCGTGTGCGCGAAGCAGGACGTGTCGCGTCCGTCACGCTAGCGCCCCGCCCCGCCCTGTCCCTTCCTTCTGCAGGGGCGGAGGGAAGGAAGCGCGACCCGGCCGCCTCCCCGACGCTCCACACAAGAGGTAAGTGCGCGCGGGCGCCGGGAGCGTTGTGCGAGCGCGGGTGATTTTCGCTTCGAAGCGAAAATCAAAAAACCTGCGCTCGCGCCGCTTCAGCCCCGTGAGCCCGGCGGAAGTGGGAGTGCGTCGTGTGGAGCGACGCTCCCACTCCCGCGAGGCTCACGGGGCTGTCGCGCGAGAAAAGGCCCGTGCGAAAAGGGCCTGTGTCTGCCCCTGGGGATGAGCCAGTTAGTATCCAGGCCAGTAAAACTCCACCCTCTAACTGTAGCAAAATTCAATCCAATGGGGCCACTAGCTTTTTGAGTTTCACAAGAAATTTCCCACACACACCCAAGCCCACAGAGTGCATTTCTCACACACCCTTTCTTGAGATGGGTAGGGCAAAGTATTTTTATCTTTTAGCTCTTGTGCAACAAACAGAAATCTAGATTGCAGAAAGCTTTTTCTAATAGGGCAGGGCAATTGTGTGTTGCACACAAACTCCCTTCCTATATATCCTCTGGGCCTGCAGCTTTTAAGCCATGCAGGGAGAAGAAAGGTGTTGGCAATCTACCAGAGATGGTAGATTAGTCTCCTTGACTAATTAGTCTTCTTGATGGGGGTTATGAAGGAGAGGAGCTATGCCTACATAGTGAAGAATTTCTCTTTGGGCTCATGTGGTTAGATGTTCCTTGCATTGCTCAGGCACTGCAAGAAACCTGGGAGGGCTGCAAATAGAAAATATGCTTCATAGGATGAAGATCTCAGGATTACCATTTTTTCAAAGGAACAGATTACAAGCAATAGCAGAGGTACTTCCCAGCCTAGGGCACTGGCTAACAGTCAGAACAGACTGTATTGGGCTAGATGGACAAATAATCTGATCTGGTATAAGGCAGTTCTCCATTTTCGTTTGTTATTTCCACTGACATGGTGTTTTAACTCCACTGGGTAAAAGTTGGAGTACATGGTTTTTATCTTCACAACTGGTGTTGTCAGTTTTTCAGAACAACAATAATGAACAATTGAAATTCATGACATGCATGGTTGACAATGAGGAAGTAGCTATTAACAACTTTGTTTTCTACCTAAATGTTGTTGTCATGTACCTTCAAGTCATTTCCAGCTTACGGCAACCCTAAGGTGACCCTATCATGGTGTTGGTTTTTTTTGCAAGATTTGTTTAGCAGGGGTTTGCCTTTGCCTTCCTCTGAGGCTGAGAGTGTGTGACTTTGCCAAGGTCACCCAGTGGGTTTCCATGGCTGAGTGGAGATTTGAACCCTGATCTCCAGACTCATAGTCCAGTGCTCAAACCACTACACGATGCTACTTCTCTATTCTAGTACCAAAGGAAAGTATTGATTTCTGTTAAATTAGCCATGTGTTTCTCTGTAAAATTAACATATTGTCCACATTCGTAAATGACATGATGCACACATTTCCATCTTTTTGAAGGGCCCACACCCCAAAATACAGGAATTTTTTGGTCATTTTGTTCAGTCTACATAAAAGGACAGGTTTTCCAACCCTCCAACAGGGGATATCGCTTATAATAAAAGACCCCTGGCAACCCTGTCTTCACAACTGTCTTGTGAGGTAGGTCAGGGTAGACAGCCATCATGGTGTAGTGGTTTGAGTGCTGAACTGTAGCTCTGGAGACCAGGGTCCGGATCCCTGCTCAGCTATGGAAACCCACTCGGTGACTTCGGGCAAGTCACACTCTCTCAGCCTCAGAGGACGGTAAAGGCAAACCCCTCTTGAGAAACCTTGCCAAGAAAACCCTGTGATAGTCTGGCCTCACTGGCTCTTTGCACCAGTAGTTCTCTAATACTGTGACAAGTACTATCCCTTCCATGAGTAGAAACACATAGTAATCCATAGTGTCTGTCCCCAAGGAGAGAGAGAGTGTCCATATATCAGATTCATGCCATAGTCATTTCATTGTATCCACTTCTGTGCACCTAGAAGGGCCTTTCTTTCTATGCAGTTCAAGGGTGCAGGTCCTGAGGGAAGGAATACGAGCATCCTCTTTAACAACCTCTTCCTGCTGGACCAGACCTGAGCCACCCTGGAGTCCGGCCATTCTGCACTCGAGTGTTATAGCACTATTATCCCACTTTCAACATCCTATGGAATCCTGGGGTTTGCAGTTTTTGTTCCATAGGATGTTGAAGTTTGCAGTTCCATAGGATGTTGAAAGTGGGATGGATAACAGTGTTATAACACTCGAGTGCAGAAATGGGCTCCGTTAGGTCCAGGTTCTTGGAAGAGGTATGTAGTGTTGGTCTGGGTCCCTTTGGTGTAAGGTCCTTCAGGATCAGGCCCTGGCCAGTCCTGCCTCAGGGAAATGTTGAACCAAGCCTGTTCAGCTCCCCTGATTCCATCAGAATCTGGGGCCATTTCCGCACTAGCCTGTTATAGTGCTGTTATCCCACTTTCAACATCCTAAAGAATCCTGGAGTTTGCAGTTTCGGGAGGGGCCTTTGAGGCCCCTCCCTAAACTGCAAACTCCAGGATTCCATAGGATGTTGAAAGTGCAATAATAGCACTATAACAGGTTAGTGTGGAATGGGTGTCAGTCCTGACTCTTTGCATATGGGCTTCTCTTACAAAAAAGAAGCAGGGGGGAGAGGGGGTCTATTCTACCGCTGGAGGAGCTCTCAGGCTGACTGCTCCTTAAGCTGCCCTCCCTTCTTCCTTTTGCCTTCTGCTCTCACCACCCGTAGCTCCCTTTTTGATGTCGGCCTTCTGTAGCTTCAGTCTGTGACCCTCCTTGCAGAACTTGGTCTAACGTTCTCCCTGCCTCTCCACCTTTGCTGTGT
Organism: Ctenosaura bakeri; assembly: GCA_948474755.1. NCBI lineage: Eukaryota > Metazoa > Chordata > Lepidosauria > Squamata > Iguanidae > Ctenosaura > Ctenosaura bakeri. The sequence goes on from CAOLHI010004589.1 coordinate 55,937, forward strand.
TACCTTGGCCTTTGCTTTCCCTGGCTTCCTCCCACTCCTTAGCAGCAGCTTTTATCCCCCAACGCCTCCCCTTCTTCAGCTCGTTGGCTTTCCAACATCTCTTTGTTGCTGAGCAACTGGCTGTAACCCTGTGCTCTGCTGGACGATCTTGCTAGCCTGCATTGAGGTGGGCTGAGGTCTTGATGGCATCTGGAGGAGGAGACAATGTTGGCGGCAGCAGCACGATGGGTCCTGGACACCCCATTCCTGCTGTAAACCAAAATGCCCTATGTGTTAAATTAGACTCAGTTTATTCTGGTTTTCAGTGTGCTTGCAGCTGCACAGCTGCAAAAATTGTGTGTGTTTTTGATAGCATGTTCCAGAAAACCTTGATAGCACATAGCTAACTTCATTGCAAATACCTGCTCTTGCAAAGAAAAATACAGTTGGACCTCCACATTTTCTATGGTTAGGGGCACAAGATACCTGGAAAAAAATGGAAAAAAACACAAATATCAAAGTGTGTATGTGTGTCTCTGGGAAGGGGGTGAGACATGGTGAGAAGAACAGTCACCCAGAGTTCAAACCAAGTCAGGGAAAGAAGAGGAAAGGGGGTGAGTCAGCACAGTGACTGAGAGGGAAACTTCCTCTGGAAAAGAAGCACTTGAGATGAAGGGGCAGGGGTTGGAGAAAATCATAGATAATCAAATCCTTGAAAGTGAAACCTACAGATGTGGAGGGCTGACTGTATTCATGGGGTATTCATACTTCCTTGTTGGACTGCAAGGGCCACATGGGCGTGTGATCTTCCAGTTATTGTTTAGCTTGTGAGCCCCACCTTCTTCAACTGGTATGGTTAATGGTCCAACATCTGGAAAATCCAACATCTGGAAATCATGTGTCTCACATACCTGATAAAATTGATCTCGTAGTAAGAAGCTGCTAGCAAAGGATTTTCTGTCATTCCTTCTCTGCTCCATAGATCTTCCCTGCCAATCCAGGGAAATCCTATTAAAAGCTAAAGTGGCAATCTTGTATAATGCCTTCAGATAAGAAAGACGGAAACCTGGGTTCAAATTCTTGAATTCCCATGAAGCTCACTGTGGGCAGATGGTGTCTCTCAGACATACCTCACAGAGTTGTGAGGATGAAAGGGGGAAATCATATCTTGAGCTCATTGAAGGAGAGGTGTGATAAAAAATTATTAAAAATGTAATAGTGTAATAAGTAGATTGTAATAAGTGAACTGTGTGAGCATGAGGGGGAAGGAAGAATACAGATGTAGAAGATACACATACATCTCTGTTTGACTGAGTGCAAGTGAGAAGAAAGGGTTCATAGTACAGCAAACAAAGGGCCCTCAACTCCCATTTCTGGTATCTTTAGCTCAGAGTTTGGAATTTTTTGGATAACAACTCACAGGATCCCCCACAGCAAGTAACCATGCTGGCTGCATTGTTTGGGGAGTTGTAACCCAGAAAAATATCTTTTCAGACTCTGCTTTGGCTGTCTTTTGAAGAGGTTGAGGGCATGATTTGTCTCAAACTGAGGAGAGAAGGAGTCAGAGAGAAATTTGTGATTTTCATGAAAGAATCTCTACTCTTTCTTTTGTAGTTTGAGGCAAACCCTCCTACCTCTTCTTATCTCTTCCATCTAGTTCAATCCATCTCCCCACTGAGTGATGCGGCCTTTTGCAAACTGAAATTTGTTGCCTAGGCCAACTTTGACCCCTCTGTTCCTGCAGATGTTCATGAGAGCTCAGTTTGACTACATCTCCCGAAAGGACAACCTGATACCTTGCAAAGAAGCTGGTCTGAAATTCCAGACAGGAGATGTCATTGAGATCATCAACAAGGATGACAGTAACTGGTGGCAAGGCCGGGTGGAGGGCTCCTCCAGTGGATCAGCAGGACTCATCCCTTCCCTGGAGCTACAAGAGTGGTATGGTCATGATTATGTTATTTGCATGCTTTTAGGCCCTCTTCAGGTGAGACCCAAGGAGAGGTCTTGTGACAGCGTCTTCCCCTCCCCTTGGCATTTTGTAACTGGCTTGTGCATTCTTCACCTATTCTTTTCATGATTATACAGAACTCTTTAATTCCTGCCCTTTGAAAACTGGGTGCTATCTGCCTCCGTTTCCCTTTGGGAAGACTTTCCTCTGAGCTATATTTCTAAAAGGATGGTCATAGTAGCCTGTAGCAGCAAAAGAAAAGAATGTCATGCGTAATAGATTTATTACAGTGTGAGCTTTAACAGACTACATTCCACTTCCTCATATGCATGGAGTATGATCTCAGGGACAAACAGTATGATACTCAGAAGACATATCTGGGGGTAGCTGTGTTAGCCGTACAGCAACATACGGTACCATCCAAAATCCAGAAAACAGCAATACCTTTATTGGGCCAACCAAAAATGCACAAAATACAGCATGCAAACAGTTGAAGCTCCTTTGGCTCCTTCATTAGGCAAAGGTGTTACAAATCATGCAGGAGAAGCAAAAATATGATACCCATGTATTTATAAGAGGTGCACCGTCAAGTGGAGAAAATATCTGTTCATCACATCCAGTGCTTTTGTTCACCTACGAGTTTAGCATTTAGTATGCTTAGGCTCACGAATAAGCTGGAAAAAGCTTGAAGGCACACAATAACAACAAAGATGCTTCATTTTGTGATTGGTCATTGGAAGGTAAATAAGGCCTAATTTGCAAGTCTGATTGCTGAGAAAATCCTGTTGCCATTGGAAAAGCAGCTTAATTGCAAGGAATAGATAATCACCCAGAGAGAGACTCTTTCTGTGTTTGTAGAATGATTGCCTGCACTAGGGGCTGCTTGTACACAGTGCCTAAAAATGCACAACTGCTTGTGCAATACGTTTTGCACTAATGTGTTCTCTCAACAAAATTCTGGGGAAAAAAACAAAAAACAAAATTCTGAACTTCATAATACTTTTTAGCTTAGGCCTAAGAAGTATGCCACAAGCAAGTACATACCAAAATACATAACTGATGTTAGTGAAAGCTGCTTTTCAGACTACAGTTCTCAGAATTCCCCATTCTTCAACCAATGTACTGGGAAATACAGGAGATTATAGTGGATTTTTCAAGCAGAGCTTGAAAATATGCTAGGCAGAAGTTCACCAGCCCATTCCTCCCCATACTCAAAATCTAGCAGAGAAAGAAATCAAACTTAGTCTTCATAAGATATTTAAAAATAGTTTTACTCACAAATACTTGTGCATAATCAATCTTCTTGCAGAAAGTAAGAAAAAGACAAGTACTATGTGATATCAGGAGAGTTGGGGCATTTTATCTAGAGAGAGCTCTCATACCACATGCTTTGTGGATGGCAGGTGTGGGGAGGGAGGGAGAAAGGAGCACAGATGAGGCCCCAGAAAACAAAGGGAATGCCTACATGGTACAGGAAGATGGTGTGAACACACACACACACACACACACACACACACACACACACAGAGGAAGTAAGCATAAACATGCTGTGGGTAGAGAGCAATATGCAACCCACTGAGCATAAGCATGCTAAGATTGCAACCTCCAACACAGTGGCCATGGTTGTAGTCCAAAAGGTAACTTTTCCAAGCCCTCTCATCTGAGCTGTACTCCTTCAAGTGAGCACTTATTATATCATACAAGTGAGTGCTTGTGAGATTTAATGCTCCTTCATAGATAGAACTTTGTCCATGTGGAAAATTAGCCCAGTTAAGAGAAGATGTTTTCCCTCTTATCCTTCCTATTAAGATACTAGTTTTCTAAGTTAGGGATTTTTCTTTAAGGGAGAGGCAGTCTATAACATGAGACAATCTGAAATGGTGTATCTAGCAAAATGTGCACTGCTTTATTTAAAAAAATGTATAATTAAGCTTCTTGTTTGAAAATATTGATCTCCCCAAAACATGAAGCAAAAGTAATGACACTTTCCTTCTCTCTTAGTAAACCAGGCTTTGCTGATAGAGGGCTCCTATGTGGAAATTTATTGTTACGCTCATGAGTTCCTTGAGTTTAATAGGAATTTAAATGACTGTATCGAGGCTTTGATAGAGAAGAGAGGGCATTGATATGTGCCTAGTCTAGGTTGGGAGCACAATCTGGATCAGCAGTTTCTCTTTGAACTAAGAGTGAGTCTGAACCATGTTGATCCTATTACGTCATTTAATCCTTCAAAGCTGTATTGCAACAGTCATTGCTTATGTATGGCCATACCTTTTCCTGTCCATTTGTGGTATCTCGATTGAATGCCATCTGCAGATTTTTCCTAATGTGGCACCCTGGAAAAGCTAATGCCAGCTACTCAGGGTGTCATCAATACTATTTTCTAAGAAGAAACACACTTTTGATGTGATTGCCATGTCAGCCTCTCAGATAATATTCATGATGAGTATTCTTTTCAGTGGGTTGGATCCAGGATCTTCTTTCCATTAATGGAAAGGCAAGTTCCTTCGCATGGTTTTTGGGGTTCTTTTGTAACATCTATTATTTTAAATTTGTGTTTAATAGTTAGGATCTAGGTGAAGGGGCCTCAGTTTCCAGGAATCGCTCTGCAGTGAAGCTCAACCAGCCCCAAGGTTCTCTAAACTTTGGAGTAACATTTTCAGGACTTTGGTGGGGCTGCTATGGGGAGGAGAAAGCAGGGAGCTGGGATGGCTGAAATAGATCCCTGAAAACTGGGTGGATGTCCTTTCCCTTGACTGAACCAATTAAAAGCAATTATAAAATGAAAGTCTTAGATCTCAGATCAGAGAAACATCGCATAAGTTCCACCAAATAGAACTCCACCACGTCTCCTTCCTCAATTCCCCAACTCACCTTTTCCCTGCAAACAAGGCCATTTACCAGCTGATGGAGATGTGTCTGATAATATTCCTATAGCTGGATGCACAATAATGAGGCATTCTCCATGATCCTTCAGAGGTCCCAGTGCTCTGTGTCCAATTAGAAAAATATAGCTGGAGGCTTCTTCGTTGTCTTTGTTGCCTCCCACACATACACCCCACTCTTCACCAACCAGAAAATGATGCTATGAACTGCAGCAGCTAAAAGGTAGGTTCGAAAGGAAGTTTGGTTGTTGTGCGAGTTCAGTAGAGACTTCTGACCTCAGCAATGACTTATGAAAAAGGAAAAAGGGACTCGTGCTTGCATAAGTGACTAAAAGATGCCAGCCAAAAGATATTAGCATAACCCATTTTTAAAAGGATACTATAGAACTAGTGTTATTTAAAAAAAAAATCCATGCCTGCTACTAAAGTGACATCAGAGTAGGTGCTGGGTAAGCCCCTGTGGGGATGGCATTCTACAGTAGGGGACTCGCTCCTTCTAAAAAGGTCCTTTCCCCTTTATAGCTACTCACACCTCGGTTATGGAGGGAACAAATGCTACCTCATTTTAAAACAACATTTTTGTTGTTTTGTAGGAGATGTTCCAGGAGAACATGGCTTTGGTTCCCCATGTTCCTTTCTTACCCTTACCTGTACAGGAAGAAGTAATTTCTGTGGTGAAGCCATCATTTATTAATTTGCCCCGCTCCCCATCTTTTCTTCATGTTGGAGTGAAATAACTTGATAGATCTGGTAAATACCAGCTTGGCCCTACTGCTACTTTCTTCCACAACAGTGTATATATTTTTTTCTTTTTCCTGCAGGCGTGTTGCAAGCGTGACTCAGGGGAACCCCACTCAAGCCCAGAGCTGTAGCCCTTTTGGAAAAAAGAAGAAATGCAAAGACAAGTACTTGGCAAAACACAGCTCAAGTGAGCAACCTTCCCTTTTTCATTGGGACAAATCACAACAGGGATGACTAAACCACTGTACTCTGCACATTATGTGCTTTCAGTTTTCTATACAGTTTGGTTTTCCTAGGAGCCATTTTTAGGTTGCAGAAGGCAGCCCCCGCAAGTCATCCTTCTTGCTTCGTAGTAGGCAGCTGCAAGAACCAGAACATACTAATGAAGAGCTTTGGATTTGGCTCAGAGGCTGTCAATTGCCAGTTTCATGTGCAGGCTGAGGACCAATTCATACATGATGGGCACCTTCTAGTGCAACCCTCAAAGATGCGCTGTGCATGCAACCAAACATCCATGGGAGATGCCTTGCCACAAGGCTTTTTTAGCAGAGCCTTCTCTGATCTCTCAGATGACCGTGCTGACCTGAGACAATGAAAGTTGTAGTTCAGCACATCCATAGGGTGCCAGGCCAGGAATGATGGGAGTTATGGCCCAAAAGACCTGAAATGCATTGATTTGAAGGAGGCTTTTTTACTCCATCAGTACAGTCTGTTGTTTTTTTTCCTTAGTGGTTTGGGGCAAGATGATGAGATGGTACCACATGCTGCTTCACATAGACATTCTGCTGTATTGAGTGCCTCTGGCTGTTAATGTCATATGTGGAATTCTCAGCCATACTGCTATTGTTATGTGCCAGTACGGTCTTAGAGAGGGCAAGGTGGACATGTATGTGCAAGCATGTGCACCCACAGCCTGTTTGTGGCCCCTAGAGTCTGTAGATGGGTTTGCTCCTTTACATTTGCTTTGAGTAAGGCATACTCTTCATATTTACTGAGTGACTCATGGGAAGACCCTTGTTGAAAGAAAGTTGATAGGCTCATAACAAGCCAGCCACTAGCCTAACCTTGGCAAGTAGAGTCAGAAGGAGATTTTCTGCTGTGGATCCTTGAGGTCTATGCCTGGTCTCAAATAGCAAGTCTTAACATTTCAAACAAATAGATCAAAAACAGAACTGGATGCCCATTTTCCAAGCAGCAGTGGTATTTTCAGAGCTTGGAGAGGTAACTCTTTCAAGCTCTGGGTATTTTACATTTGAAATAGAATTAAATTAAAAAAACACAGCTCCAGACAATTAAAAACACAAGGTGGCATCCTGTCAAGTGTTCATGATGTCATGAGCTAGATTTATAAATTTTTCTATTTGCATTTATGGATGTGGCACCGTTGCCACATCTGCAAATGCTCCCCCCCCCAAATACTTTAAAAGTCAGGCAGCTGCACCAGCTGAAGGAGTGCTGCAGCACTGGCTAGCAAGGCATTGAAGGATAATGTATGCACCAAGCCATGGTGTGATGAGCAGTTGCAAATGTAGAAAAAAGCAGGGGAAAGCTAAAACCTAACAAATTCCAGAAACAAAGCAACTAAAGTTAGGAGTTATAATATCAAACTATGTATAATTTTTTTTAAAAAAAAACTATTTTATATATATGTATATGTATATTTTAGGAAATTTGCTAATGTATCATATACAATAATTAAATCAATGAAACATTACATAAAATATATAATATAGAAAATACAATAATATAATAAAAAGAACTGAAGTCCTGTGGGAAGACCTCCAGTCCCCTGAAATGTAAAGGCCTTATTGGAGGCAATTGCTGGAGATGAATTGAATCTTCAAATGATGTGCTAGTCCTTCCAAAGACAAACAACTGTGGTAAACCACTTGATAGGGAAGAATAAAGTCGACTGATGTCTGTTCAAGTCCACCCCTAATTGCAGCCAAACACATTTTGACTATGAGTCTTCATAGGTGGCTCAAATATTTCCTGGAACTTCCTTATCACAGATAAATCATTAAATATATAAAAAGGAATATCCACAGTTATTTTCCTGCTTTCCCACAGAGTGATCTTTACCATGTAGATGCAGTCACATATTATTCACATTATAACTCCTAACTTCAGTTGCTTTGTTTGTGATGAGCAGTTGCAACAGAACATACTTCATTTTCACTAGGTCTCTCGTGCAGGACCCCAGCTACTATTTCCAAGCTCTTCCAAATTCTGACCACCTCTCTGTTCCTATAACATATATGTCCGCTGGGGTTTCATGAGGGCCTCTTTTGCACACTGTAAAGTGTACTGCATAAAGTATGGCTTACAAAATCCATAAATTGTACTGCAGCACGTGGTGATTTATGGTCAGCAGTGTGGACTGCTTTAAAAGGAGGTTGACCAAATTCATTGAGAAGAAGGCTGTCAGTGGTAACTACTCATGATGGCTGCATCTGTGTCCTCCTGTACTAGAGCCTCTCAGTATCTGGAGGGCAAGGGGAAGGTTACTCCTTTCCTGCTTGTGAGCTTCCTCTTGGGACATCTCATTGCTCACTATAAGAATAGAATGCTGGACTAGATAAGCGTTTGGTCTACTCACAGCTTTTACATTCTTATGAGTGCAAAGATTGGAAATACGTAGGCCTCCAGATGCTGCTGGACTTCACATTCTGTACCAGGGAAAACTAAATTCTGTGATTTAAATGAATTCAATACAGCTCTGTATAATACGTTGCCCCATGCTGCCCGCATTTCCGAGATTCTCCCTAAGCTACAGTCTGATAGGACATGTGTGTGGAGATGTGCAAGGTATGGAAACCTCAGTCTACTCAGTTGTTAATTTTTTTGTCTTATTTTCTTTTTAGTTTTTGACCAGCTGGATGTGGTGTCTTACGAAGAGGTAGTGAAATTGCCGGCCTTCAAACGGAAAACCCTGGTGCTTATAGGTACCTGATTTGTAACTTAGTGCAAAGTCTGTAAGCATTCAGTTTTGATTGGTTAATGAAATATGAGACACACATGTTAAGTTAAAAAAAATATACGTTCTCTCAAAATGGAGGGAAATACACATTCCTTCAACATCTGGAGGGCCATGTGTTGTCCACCCTGCTTGCTCCTGGAGATGTTGCAGTCCAGCACGTAGAAGGCCACAAGTTAAGCACCAACTCCATTTGACAAGGCCAGAATGTGCCTGATTATATATAGTCCTATGAGAGTCTACTTCTGTTGTTGGCTCCTACTGGCTGGTCAGGAGCTCCTGATGGTTAATAGGCCTGCATGATCCAAACAAAGTTCCCTCTAGAGTTCAGAGAGAAAGCTGGCCGTCTCCCTCATTGTTGTATGTCCTAGATTATTTTGTGTATGGAGCAACTCAACTGCCTTAAGAAACAGGTTGAGCTCCTCCATGAGAACTAGCTTCAGATCTGCCCTGTCATATAAAGGATTCCATTACTGATCCCCTTGTGAAATGAATATGTTGGGTTTTTAGTAGGAGTTGGCAATCTTGAAGAATGGGTGTGGTTGAATTTATGCATCAAACTGGAGGAATAATGGTTCAGTAACAACTGTGGCAGTGAATGGGGAAAATTACTTTAAAACAGGGTGGCCAAACACTATGGGTGCCAAAGGCTGGTGCCCTCCCTTGTGGGCCACAGTCCCATATAGCAAGCCCAAATACCCCCATTTTTCTCTGCAGGCCATTTCAAAATGTTGATAGAAAGTGGTGTTGCATCACTTCCTGTCACCATTTTGAGAGGGACTGCAGAGAAAAATGGTTTTTTTGGAGTAACACATGGTTCTGGAGTGTTTTTATTTAGTATTTTCACATGCTTTCATGAATTTGGGGGGCTTCAAGGGATACAAAAATGAGGTCCAGGGACCTCAAGCAGCCTACACTTTGTCCATCCTACATTAAAACAATATCTTCTGTTGTACATAAAAAAAAAAAAAATCCCTGCAGGTGAACCACTAGAATCTCAGAAAGTAATTGCAGCTTGCCCAAACTTTCAGTTTTATGCTTGTGGGCCTTTTTCACAAAACATTCCCCAATGTAAACTTTCTTCCCTCTCCAGAAGGAATGGTGGAGGGGTTCTGGAGCTAAGCAAGATTATTTCTCCTGTGACTAAAGCCACTAAAGTGGTGCAGCTTAGTGGGAGGCTGGGGTCTAGGGGACCCCAGGAGACACTCTTAGTCATTTTGACAACTCTCTGTTGTGATTTTCAACGGGGTAACTACAAGCCTTTTCAAATTATCTTTTAGTCAACATAGATGGAGCTTCAGGAAAGAGATACTATGGCTTGACTCTGATTTGCCAATCATTTATTTTCTTTTTGGACCAGGGGCCAGCGGTGTTGGCCGAAGCCACATTAAGAATGCCTTGCTCAACAAAAGTCCTGAGAAGTTTGGCTATCCTGTTCCATGTAAGTGTACTCAGAAACCAAGTTTTCTATGGCAGCTTCTATTTTTGGGTTCTTGAGCCTCTGTCCTGCCTCAAGAAGTTGCTTTCTCAGCCTCTTTCTCTTAGCACTCCCTGACTTTGGAAGAATTTTGCCGAAACCTTCACTGGTCTTATTGCTTGTGGCTTGTGTAATCCATGTCAGAGCTTAGAAATAACTCAATAATAAACCTACCAAGTTATTCATTCCTTAGATTTTCCCCCCAAGGTAGTTTAACTTGCTAGAATTCTCAATTAACATTGAAGTTAATTCTGTACTTTAACAAGTTAATTTTTACATTCTAATGGCTTTCCATCTGGCAAATTCAGTAAGACCTTTTAAACAAATAGGATTAAGACTGGAGGATTTTCACATTCCTATACTGCTAAGCAGGCTAATCTGGTGGTCTTTAGGAATAGTGAGAAACAAGAGATTGTGAAAACTCAGCATAATAATAGCTGAGAAGGAACTAAAGAGCTATTGAAGAAGACAGGAAAGTCAGAAAAAATGAGCGCTGGAATAGAATGGGAGAATGATTTGTTTGCTTGGCTTCAAGAAGGAATGGACCTTCCAGAATGTTAGACACTAAAGCTCTGGAAGGTTTCCGTCCTCCTCCCATCCCCTTACTGTCCTGCATGTCCTTCTGGGAAGGACGAGGTTGTTGTGACCCTTTTCAGCTCTCCTGTATTGATTAGATTCTGGTGTCTATTTGATATTTGAGGTGAAGTACAGTGCATCCCTTTATATTTATTGTTGCTGAGACAATACTAAGCCCTTGGACAATTCTGCTTTCCAGCCATCCTCCTTCAGTGGCCATCAGTGTGGGTGGGAAGGTTGGGGAGGTTGCAGCTATAAGTTTGGAGCAAAAGATTTTACTTGGTTAGATCCATGCTCTCCATCTGTACTCAGAAATCAGTGTCAGTGAACCCCTTTGTATTCCTTTAGTGTGGTTATTATTGCTCATACACACAGCTGGCTGAGAGCCACCATGGCGTAGTAGTCTGAGCATTGGACTACTCAGCCTGCTCAGCCACTGAAACCCATTCAGTGGCCTTGGGCAAGTTACACTCTCTGAGCTTCAGAGGAAGGGAAAACCTTGCTAAGAGAACCCTTTGATAGGTTCACCTTTGGATTGCCGTAAGTAGACTTGAAGACTTGAAGGCACACAACAACAACAGAGCTGAATACTTTTTTTTACTTCCCCTGCTCCCTTTCATTCTGCTTTTCACCCTTTTTCTGTGAATTCTAATTAAGAATTTTCTTGATTCACTCACAGTTCTTATAATCAGCGATGCATTGCTACATTTGCACTGACTCAGTGTCTTCCGGCTGAGAATGACACATCATTTCCCACTAACCTTTAACATCAATTCTTTAACAAACAGTGTATTTGAAGGTACAGTGAATGATGTACAAGTGAGAAAGGAGATAGAAAAAAAAAATAGAAGACTAGCATATATACGTGGCGTTGCCCAGGATTTCATTTTCTCATAGGTAACTCCTGCTAGAAAAATTTGACATCCTGTGTTTCTAATTCCCCAAACTATCTTATCCAGTACCTGTAACTTTTTTTCCATATTCCCCATTCCAATCTGTATTCAGAGTTGTTAACATACAGAGGCTGGGTTCCTGAAGAAATACGTTGCCCTCCTCCTTGCTGTTAGGCTCCATCTCCATATCAACCAGCCTATTCAAGACAGACACAGTTGGCTGAGAATTCTAAAGGCTCCTCCCTAAACTGCAAACCCCAGGATTCCATAGAAACTTCTCAGGCAGCCAGTCATATGAGGTCTTTGCATGACACTGACAAACTTTGACTTTTATATATTAGTAGATATGGATGACTGCCAAAACTTAAATGGCTGTAAGATGATATCTTGTACTGTACAACCTGTGTTTCCAGATGTGTTTAACTCCTATTATCTCCAGGCAACAGTTGTATTACAGGTTTTGTAGTCAAATTTTGGGGAAAATATTTGAGGTTGGAGGAAGGAAATGACAAAGAGAGCATTTTTGATGGTACCAATAACAAAATGTGGCCCTAGTGTTAATGGTGGCAACTTCCATCCCATTCTCTAGAAATCTCATGGTCTCTTCTGGAAACTGAGGTTTAAGCAAATTCATTAATGACAACCAACTTCAATCAATAAGATTTTGTAGCAATGGATTAATTTTCTGATTTCTGGTGTTTAACTTTACTGAACTAATTTTCCAAGTTCTGGTCCGTGTCAGCTGCAGATAATGCTTTGGGCTGTTCGTCTCAGTGGCTTGAATTCAGTTGTTGGATCTAACAGTGGAGGGATGTAGCTAGGCCTAAAATTCTGTCATTGGATCAGTACAGCACCTGCAGTGCTATATTTTTCACTAGAAATGTCAGAATCCTTGTACGGGCAAAATAAGAACTATATTTCCCTGTATACCACATATGAACTGGTATGTAGTACACTTGGATTTTCCTAAACAACAACAAAAAACCCCACAAAAGTTTCAAACATGGACAAGGATTTAGGCAGTTAGAAGTATGCAGAGCATGTTGATGAAACCAGATGTTGATGAATTACTGTTCCAATCTTTCTGTTGGCCATGCTGCCAAGGGCTAGGTTCGTCCCAACTTTGTGTAAAACATTGAATTTGGCAATTTAATCCTGGTCAGAGTTGACTTCTAGGGGCTTATGTAGTTGTAGAGTCTTTCTGCTATTTGATAAGCAGCGTGGGTAGCCAACTAGCCATGGGTAGAGTGACTAAAGACTGGGGAGATTTGCCTTTAATTGTGTCCCTCCTTCAGATTCAACTGGTAGTCCAGGCTGGTTGTGTTGGTTGTGTTGCCCCGATCTTTCGGTAGTCCACTTCCTTATCTTTTTCTTCTGTAGATACCACTCGGCCCCAGAAGAAGAACGAGGTGGATGGGAAAGATTACCACTTTGTTTCCACCGAGGAGATGACTAAAGATATTGCTGCCAATGAATTCCTGGAATTTGGAAGTTACCAGGGCAACATGTTCGGCACCAAATTTGAGACTGTGCATAAGATTCATGAACAGGACAAGATTGCTATTTTGGACATTGAACCACAGGTAAGGAGATGGAACTACAGTTACCTTCCCTCTTTTTGAGTATCATGTGTACCATATATATTCATGTACAAGTCCAGGACAGGTTTTGGAGCCAAAATTATGGATTTTGATATGACTCATGGATAAGCTGAGGGTAAAAATTTGGGACATAGCACAGGACTCCTTGGATCCATTCTGTGGAGAGGCGAAAGCACCAGTGCTGCCTCAGGCGGCCATTTCCTGCCCAGGCATTGCAAAAGGCCGCTGGAGAGAGTAGAGGGAGTCAGTGCTTCTTTTAGGTTCTCCGTAGATGGGCGAAGCTCTCAAGGTGAGAGCTTTGTCCATCCATAGGGAACCTAAAAAAAGCACTGACCCTCTCCACACTCCCCACCCTGCTAGGAAAGCTCCAAAAAGCCACTGGGGCAGGAGAGAGAAGACAGGGATGAGGGGCTTTTCCAGCTTCTCTCAACTTCCTCCACTCAGCTTGCCAAGAGAGGAAGCCCTAAAGAGTCACTGCTGCAGCAGAGAGAGCAGAAGGGTTTGGGGTTTTTTACAGATTTTCCTGGAACAGACTAAGGTGAGAGCTTAGCCTGTCCAAGGAGAGCCTGAAAGAAGAATTTTTGGTTGAGTCAATGATGGCAAGTTGTCAAGGTTACAAGGCAGCAAAGCAGGCCCAAATCATCACACTCCTGAAGACCGGAATATTATTTTGTTCAAATTCAGTATTTTTCACCAAACATAACAGTTCCTGTTGAGACCAAGACCTTCTGAGGGGCGCACAATGTTCTTTTTAAAAGAGCAGTTGTTTTCCTTGGCTATCTTTTCATGAACACCATTCTTATTCAAAACTTTTCCTCTTTGCTGTTAAGAGGGGAAGGATGGGGCGAGATATTATCGGAATGAAAAGCCTGTTACAGCCTTCACTCCAGTCACAGCAGAGGTGCCCATCTTAGGATGGTGAGTTTGAAAGAACCAAACTGCAGGCAGAAAAATAAATTTAGAATCCTTAACAAGAAGGAACATGCATTACAGAAATATATTTTTGGATAGTAATAGCCTAATTCTTTCTAAACTAATCTGAAAGAGAAGAGGATGTTTTGGCATATCTTCCCTCATCAAACAACAGAGGGAAGAGAGCAGTGGGGTTCAGTCTGGGCCAGTTTTCTTTTTTACTTTTACAACAGAGAGCAGTCACTTAATTAACGGTGGCTGAACCAGACAATGTTATCCACCCATAATGCTTTTGGTGGCTGATAAAAGGAAAAGCAAGCAGGAATGGAAGACAAAACAATTAATAATCCTTTAAGTCATCTCATCCCTAGAGGACATGAGAGCACTAAAAACAAGTGCAGAAGCTGCTGTTTCTTCCAACAATTGAGTCACGAACATTCACATTAGTTAGAGCAAGAGTGGCATGACCTCCTGGATGGTGCGCAGGTTTGATCTCAGGAGAGAAATGTTTGTTCGGAAGACAGCTCCCAAGCAGAGCGGTTGCGGTCTTCCACTTTCTCCGTTTTTGATTGACAGTGGGTTGATGGGGGACCTACTATATATACTCATATATAAGATCTAGAAATTTAGTCAAAACGCTGACTAAAGACCTGGGTCAACTTATCCATAGGTCAATGTTGAAGTACTGTACCTTACCTCTCATCAAAAAGAGGAACTATCCCTTTCTCTGAGTGACAAAAGGTGAGAGCTTAGTCTATTTTGGGAGAATCTAAAAGAAGCACCAACCACCTCTACTCTCCCCATTGGGGCACTGCTTCAGCCCTTTTTGAATGCTTAGGCAGGAAACTGGTGGTGGCAGAAACTCTTTAGTGCTTCTCACAAAGGAGCACCAAGAGAATAAAGGGTATCAGTTCCTCTTTTAGGTTCTCCTGGGACATACATACTAAGCTTTCACCTTTCACCACTCTACACAAGGGAGATGGTTACTTTTCTTAAATGTAAGGGGTAATACTGTACCTTGACTTTTATTTTTTTAAAAATCCTTTCTCTGAGCAGAGTGGCAAAAATTCTTTTTGAATGGCTGTGTGGGAAAGTGGTGGTGGCAGTGGTACTTTCCTCTCTCCGTGGAATGACCTTGAGTTATCCATGGGTCATATCATAATTCCTAATTTTGGGCCCAAAACCTGCCCTTGACTTGTACATGAGGTTGACTTACACACAAGTATATGCAGTAAATCCTTAGAATTCCATAGCACGCTCTGGACTGCTGAGCAGCAAAAACTACTTTACTGAAGTTGTCAGGAACATCTTTTGATCATGGCATGTTTCCACGCAACCCACATGGTGATGACCAAACTCAAAGTGCCTGATCCTTTAATAGGATGGGACCTCCCAAACCTACCTCTGCAGATCCACATCATTACTTAAGCACTTTATTCTAGGTGTTCCCTTTAAGTGAGCTGAGGAAACCAGAGATTCACTTACTTTTGTACCTACTGTTTATTAATATAGTTTTATTTCACAAGGCATGAAATTTGTTAATATAAACCCTGTTGGATATTTCGAGAAGGAACGGTTTGGTTCATAAAGGCTTATCACAGTAAAATTATGGATTTTTTTTGTAATTATTGTTAGGGTTCAGAAATGTTCCTGCACCACTCTATTGATCTGTATGAGATGCCAGCAATCCTTTCAAATATTCTTAGGCTATTACTGACCTGAAGCTGGCTTAACTATCTTAGGTGTTTCCCACAGGAGATGTAGTCCCATTTTAGATGGGGAGTTTCTCTCGTTTTTGAGAACCAAACTGAAAGAAAAAAAATACTGCAGGGCAACGTTCCCTTAAAATAATGTAACTCAAGCCTGAAGCATCTTGAACTGACCCATTACAATGCATGCATCCATCTTTATCTTTAAACCATCTGCATGTAAGTGACTCTTTTGTCTCCTTTTGGACAGACACTGAAGATTATCCATACAGCTGAGTTTTCTCCTTTCATCGTGTTTATTGCTCCCCCCGATAAGGCCAATGAGGTAGGATGTGTTTCTCTCTGTTAACACATGTACCTACATACATTTACACATGCACATTATTAAGACTTGGGCCTGGGACAACTAGTTTGATGTGGCTTTGTCCATCCAATACGCACTTAAAAAGTATAAATCTATTCCTTGATCTGCAAATAGACGCTTGGTGACTGTCTTGATTCTTGTGAAGAATATTACTCTTGAAAAACTCTGATTTAATCCAACAATGCATAAATTACACAATCCATTTTGCCTTACATGTTGTCTGAGCCTTCCAATTTTATAAATGTTATAAATCAAATGGATGTAAAAAGAAGAGTAAATTGGTTATCATATCTGCAGTTTCTAAATATATCCTATGCTCATGCCCTTTTCTGCATGTTTTTTTTGTTTTGTTTTGGTGTGCATGTTTCCTCATAGTACTATGAAAGTAGAAGACTACAGCTGAGCATTTTCTCTGTATTTATCCAGGCCTTCCCCCTTATAGGGTTAACAAGTTTGGGTCAGATTGCTCATCTCATGTCATTAATGCCACATTTTCCCTCTCCTCTGCAGTCGGAAACTTTGCAACAGATTCAGAAGGATTCAGAGGCCATCAGGAGCAGATATGCTCATTACTTCGACCTGTCACTAGTGAACAATGGCATCGATGAGAGCCTTGGGCAACTCCAAGAGGCTTTTGAGCATGCTTGCACCTCTCCACAGTGGGTTCCTGTTTCCTGGGTGTACTGAGCTGACCTGGCACTGGAAGGAGTCACTCCCAGAACCTCTTCAATACAGCATGTGAAGAACAAGAAGGGTCACCCACTTCCCTGCTCAATGCTTTGTCCCATACACAGCCCCTCTGCCCCTACCTCAGAGCAGCTGTTA
This sequence comes from Ctenosaura bakeri, assembly GCA_948474755.1. Lineage (NCBI taxonomy): Eukaryota > Metazoa > Chordata > Lepidosauria > Squamata > Iguanidae > Ctenosaura > Ctenosaura bakeri. Next base: position 72,827 of record CAOLHI010004589.1, read on the forward strand.
CTGCCAGGGCAAGAATCTTGTATGTCTGGCTCAAGCACCCTTGAAATATTAAGTATGTGTTTGTGCCCTTAGATATCATGCAGATTGTGGCACCAGGGAAGGCCAGAAAGGAGGATGAAGCATCTCCAAGATCATAAGTGTGTCTTTGTAAATTACAGAAAGATCACCTTCATAGTAAAAGCCATAAGCTGTGAATGTTCAGAGGAGCTGAGCTCTTTTTAAAATACTTTTGCCTCAATTTTAGATGAATTTGTTAGTTTCTTTGTATGATTTGAAAAGTGTACATCTTCCTGTGACCAGTTACATATTTTTGTTCTTCTAGAAGCCCTCTCCCCCACAATCTCTGGTTGCACAGGAAATTTGAAGTGGCTATTCCTCTACATCTCTGCTCCATTAATTACAGTGTGTGTAGGGGAAGGAGGTGGTTTAAATCCCCTGCTCCAGGGATAAACAGTCATCTGAATGCTTGGACTGAGAGACAGAAACAGTCTAACTGTACAGAATATACTCTTGGGAGCCAGACAAGGTGCTATAGTTTTGTTTTACATTTGAGGCAAATGATAAAGGGAAGAAACAATTCACAGTCAGGACATGGCATGACCCCTTTCAGCACCTGCATGCTGTATTCTGTAGAAATGATTATGGCTTAGACTCATGACTTTAGGATAGCTCATTTGATATACGCGAAAGAACTCTGCATCATCATTTTTGCCTTTACCAAAAAAGATTAAGAGTGACTTTGTTCTACTCTTCCTTCCCTTTGCCCACAAGCACAACTCAGAGCAAGGAGTCCTCAAACAGCTGTCCACATCTAACACAAAATTATTTTGTATACCTCGTAGTGATGGTGAAGGGGAAGCAAGCTTGACATACAATGAGCCTCATGTTTTTGAGGCTACCCACCTTCAAAATCTGGTGATGTGGGACTTTTGGTTGAGTCTATTACAGGAAAAACAAGCAGCAATAAAATGTTAAAATACCGTGTGATTTATATGTCCTCTCATCATTATACACCATACTCCATCCTGAAATTAAAAAGGATGAAGCTGAGGTTTGGAGCCAAGCACAAGAGGTGTACCACTTAGTTACTGAATACTACTGATCACACACTTGGGTAAATCTGAAGCAGTGTGCCTGTCCCCGTACCCAACTGTAATTAGATGGAATTGGTGGCCCTTCTTCAGTAGCTTATATTCCATCTAGAAAACTGTCCATTGCCCTAGATGATTTACCCGCCCTCTTCTCCATGTAACACACAATTTCCGCCACATCTACTTCGGCCTGTGACAGTCAGGAAGTAAAATTAGCAAAATGATAGCAGAATGATCAACCAAGCAACTCAGCATAAGTTAAACATCACTCCTAACAACTCAAGCTGCATAGTGTAAACTTCACAACCTCCCTATGGCTTCTCTAGTGGTCCAAAAAAGAGCCAACAGTCAAAGAGTAATTAGATTTCGTAATCTTTTTAATGTAAAAAATTAAGAATTGTGTCTCCTTTTAAAACCAACTTTGGTACACTGGCCTAAAAATGGAGGGAAAAAATATCTGGCTTACATTACCCCAAACAGCAAGAGCAAGCTGCATGGCACCCAACATGTATGTGACCATAAGCATACAGATTCCAACTTTCTCAAGACAGGCAAAAAGGCTGTTTTCCACCAACTATGCTCTTAGCTATTGAGCTAATTTTGCTTGGACAAAGCTCCCCTTTATGATAGGGAACTGCAACACAATTTTGAAAACCTCTCTTCGCCCACAGAAAGAAAAAGAGCTTTTGAAGAACAGGCTGGACTAATGAGATTTTTAGCTCCCTCAGAACAAAAACTCTTATTTTTAGAAACAGAACTGCCATTTGTTGGGGAGGAGAAACACCAGAAGGAGGTGGCACCCTCAGAGTCCTGTATCTGAACTTACCCACTGAAAAGTCAAGGCAAGTACAAGGGAGAATATAAAATTAAGTATCTGTCCATATAGCCATTGACTACACCTCTTCAGCAGTATCAGCAGACAAGCTGAAGTAGTCACTCAGCAGCTCGCAACTATTCAAGCAGAGGGATACTGCACAGCAAGAGTACAATGGCAGGAGAGACGGGGACCTGCTACATGTGCCAGGACCAAGGGCAACATTGCATTTGTTCTCAAAAATCAAGTTTACAGCAACTACTCAGAGAAGTCCTTGAGGGTCAAGTAGTTTTAGCTGCCCCGATTACCTCCAGCTATCCTTAGAACAGGACAAAGGAGGACCTGCCATATTACCTTTCCCAAACCAATAGAAGGCTTTTTGCACAGCAATTAGGACAAGTCTCTGCCCACTGATCCAGTCTGTACTTTCATTCAGGCTGTTGCATTCCTTGTTCAACCAATCCAGGCTGCTTGCTCCGGATAAGTCCATCCGGCTACTCTGAACTCTCCTCCATTTCTTCTTGTTTCTTCTTCTTTTTCTTCTTCTTTTTCACACTTGTGTCACTGACCTGGAAAACAAACAATGGAACTTAAATGTCACACATCCTCCAAAAGAATCAGATTACTGTTATTTTCAAGTTTCTCCATTTCTAAACAAATGCCAGCTGAAGAATATGCAAAGCTAGCAGAAGACTGTTTCATCTAAAATATTCAGTGTGCCACAATGATAGAGAGTTGTATAACTACTAATTCTTCCCTTCTGAGCCAGATGAATTCAGATCTGGCTCACACATGATTGTTTAACTCTAGCAATGAGTTGCATTTGCAACTTATGTGTGTAGACAGGTCTCAAAAGTGGAACCTGTCATGTCACTATTAGATTTCAGTGGGCTGAGCGCTCATGTTTGCTAATCAAGCATACAGTTGAGATATGTCTTAAAACAGGGATTACCTTTTAAAAGCTGTAATGCTACCAAACTGCTTGTTACCCCAAATTATGCAAAGTGGTATCAGCCCTACCATTTCAGTTAAATCTGTGCTGCTCTCAGGAGACTCCATCTTCTTCTTGTCTTTCTTTTTCTTCTTCTTTTTCTTGGTCTCTGTCTGTGGCTCTGGAGACTCTGGGGGAGATGAGGCTGCCTCTGCCTGTTCTCCATCACTCTCTATCTCCCTCTTTCTCTGAGAGAAACATAGACCAGTATCAGAGGAGCTCTGACCAGGGCAGGATACTCTGCTTGTATTTTTCTAGGTCTGCTCTTGCTACAGCTTTCAAGCAAAGGAAAACCACAGCCTGTACGGAATGTCTTGAGCACTTGGCATTAGAAATGTTTGAAATACATGCTATTTGTAAGTTGTTCGCCGCCTCGATCCATATGGAGAAGCGGGATACAAATAAATAAATAAATAAATAATAAATAAAAGCATGGGCACACAAAACAAGGTGATAAGCCCTGAGGCTTCAAAAGAGTTCATATTGAGTAGTTACCTCTACCATGCAAGTAGTATTTACAAACTACCAGTATACTATTTTAGGTTCAACGGTACTGTCTGCTGCCTGTAGGAAAAAGCAAGGGTGCTGATCAAGCAGCAGAAGCCTACAGCTCTTTCCTTGTTACAGATTTATTAGTTATTGATGGGGAACTGAAGCAGCATGGAACAAACATAAAAGAGGCCAAGGGGATATGCCAGCAACTATGGTCCGTCTCCTTCTCTGTGGGTAAACTGTAAGAGCGAAGAGAGGCTGCAGCAGTGTGTGAACACACCAGGCTTCCAAGTGTTTGGAGAGATAATTTAAGTTCTCCCTCAACAGAAAGGATGACAAAAGACGGACACACAAACCTACAGGCCAGACATATGGAACATTTGACCCTTCAGATGTTGCTGGCTATAGCTGATAGGAAACTAATACATTCCTCAGCCTGCTATAAACTGCTACACGTTATAAGAGGGCCATACAAATTTAATGCTCACAACTAAATTAAAAGTCTTGACCTGTGAACAATCCCCACCCGAGATCCAAAACAATACCAGGCTTGTCAACAAAATCTTATTTGACATATCCTCCACTTTCCTTTAAAAAAAAAAGAAGTCTAACTTTAAACAAAAACCCATAGGTCATGGTCCCTTTAACTAATGGTTTCATGAAATGGTTTAGAACTACAGAAATACTGAAATATATTTTTTCCCAAGACAGGCATTTCAATATGAGCTTCTTTGAATAATGATGGTTAACGGGAGACACACATCTATTTTGATATTCCCTAAAAATTACATGAAGATAGGAACTTCAAGACAAGCGTTTCTAAAGCAGTGGTTCTCAATCTTTGGCTCTCCTAATACTTTGCATTTCAATTTCCAGAACCCATTCCCACTTCCAGTCAGCACAGCCAATGATCAGAACTGAAGGCCAAAGCATTTGGAGAACCAAAAGCTGATGACTGCTCTAAACAATGACAGATTATATTTTTGTTCTGCTTTTAAACCTGCGCTGATTTACAGGAAGACTGAAATTTCAACTAAATCGATATTATGAAATTTATATTTTCAAAACTGATGGAAAAAATCAAGTTGGAAACCAGAGTGCAAGCGATCTTTAATAAACACGACCCCAACACATATATCTATGTGCTGTTGTTATATTGGGGGAGCATTGTAGGAAATTGAGTTACTTTATATGTAAAACACTGTGAGACGCATACACCCATACATGTGAGTTAAGTGGCAAATAAGAAACACATTTAGGATATTTAAGAGAAAATTATTGCTTTCTTGAATATCTTGGAAAATAAGCTTAAAACGTTTTTTCCCCCTTGTGATGACTGTTTAAAGTATATTTATTCTGGGACAGAAAAACTCTAATTTCTATTTGCAGAAGAAGAGAACAGAGGTGTTTGTACTAAACTGAATGTAATAGTGAGTGATTTCTAAATCTATTTTTTATTGCTGAAAACAGAGATGTATTGTGGCAAAACTGGACTCTCCAGCTTGCTTTCCCAGCCCCCTAAAAAAAGATGGATACAATTTCTCAACCCCATCAAAATATTCACACCTTCAATTGCACCAGATTCCAGCTTCTTTAAATGCACAAACTACCTGTCAGCTTCTTCATAATAAAATCAAGGTATCACATATACTATACACTTATAGCAGCATCTCAAAAAATCCATTAGAATATGTGTTATTCACAATTTCCCCACACATTTCCCCAATTTCTCTGACTTAATTCCATTTCTATGATGTTCTTAAAAGTTGCAACTCTGAATACTAGAAAAACAAAAATAATGCATAGCTCTGAAGAAAACCAACCTTTGGGGCTCTCTCTTGCTCCACTTGGATGACTTCCTTTTCTGGCTCTTTCTTTACAGCAGGACTGGAAGGAAACAGAAGCCTAGTTCACATTTTTCTATCACATCAATAGTATCCAAACCAATATTTTCTCCATTTCAATTTCATTCTGTTTTGGGATGTATGGAAAACTAGCAAAAACACCCACATGCATGGGGCCAGGCTGCAGCTTTCCTGCATTTCCTTTAGCAGGTTGACTCCCTCTAGAGTCACAGAAAGGAGACTAAAAAGGGATAACTGCCTGCTTAACCCACCCAGTGAAAATGGCACCTCAGTACCCTCCTTCATCTAGAATAATCACCTTTTCAAGTGTTAAAGTGGCACTTCCAACTCAAAATACTGTAGCAGCAGACATTACCTACTGTAATCTACATAATCCTTCTTCCAAGCCTGTGGAGTATTCTCATTGGGCTTGCCATGTGCATCCAGCAAGCCTTGCTTGATCATCATCTTCTTTTGAGAAGCCTGAAAAGACAGTAATCAGAACAACTTCTGTATGCCATTAGTTCAAAAAGACACCAGTTACAAGAAAAGACACCATGAGAACAAGCTAAATAACTGTCTCACTGACATCCTTTCTTAACCAGTAAAGTTCACAAGCAATACCTGGTAACAAAACAAAACAAAGGTCAAGCACACTGTAGTCCCTAAGGCCATTATCTGCACGTGGTTCCTTGCTGAGCCATCAGTCTTGGGTGATAGATGTGTGTCATCTCTGCACAGAGTGCTCATGGAAGTCTTGTTTGACATCATTTGGCTCACCACAGACAAAGGTTCTGCAGCAAAGGCTACAACTTAACTGACTAGAACATCAACAAACTGCAAAACGGTTAGCAGAAATTAAAGGAAATGAAGAAACCAAAAGGAAAGTTATGGCTTTAAACCTTTAAACTTTAAGTTAACAGATGCTAAATGTTTGAAAGGTTCAAATACTCACAAAGAACACGGCAGAGCTAGAGAACTGTCAAGCTGCAACACCTGGCCTCAGTAAAGAGAACAACTGTGTCTAATTCTCGTCTGTAACCTACTGCCTTCCCAATAAAGACTAGCCCCATCTAAGACTCACTTTTGGACCAAGTCCCCACTTGCGAGGGTAGGTATCCCTTTCCATGATCACACGCTTAATCTTTGCCACAACTCCATGGTCACAGGTAGAGATCACTGCAGTTGTCATCAAGGCAATGGCTGCAAAGAGACATGAAAGAAAAACTGAAGAGGTATAATAAGACAAAAGTCCCTATGTTGCTGTACAACTGGGTTATGCACTTAAAAAGTTACCAAACTCTTAAAGTTCTTTGACTCCTTTTAATTTACTTCCCAAGCAGAAGTACGCATGACTTCATTCTACATAGTCACCACTCTACTAAGGCTTACTGCAAAGTCAGGGAATATGTGGCCTTCCATATGCTGTTCCACTGCCACTCCCATTATGCACCACCACCTATCCTGGATATGGCTGATGACGGCTGTCATTCAACGCCATTTGGGAAGGCATCTCCTAGCCTTAGCTTACTGCTTCTCTTTTCACAGTGCTTCTGTTCACCCCTACGGTGAAACTTGCTCTGGAAATCAGAACTATTCTTTTCTGCTCTTCTTCACAGGAAAAAGAAAGAGCTAAATAGTGGCATATGAATTTAGAGACTGGGATAAGGCACACTACCAAACTGAATCTCAAGCTGAACAGGTGTACTCTATCCCAGTAACTGCGTTACTGTGGTCTGTGCTTTTACTATTACAGAAAAGCGTATCAAGAGCAACATGTGATCAGACAGTTTCATTCTTCTTGGTTGGTGCCAGAGCCCCTCAGGAAGGTGTTCTGGCCCTGCATTCTCTGCCCAGGCCTTGCCAGCAGCCAGCCAGCCATGCTCCAAGCCTCCAGTAGAACACCAGAAGGCTGAAACATGCCTGAAGGCCACACAACATCCAGATCCTAGAACAGGAATCTGAGTGTGGCAGGAAGGGCGGAGCAGCAACACTCAGAGAATGGATAAACTTCATCATCACTTCACATGTAGTCCCAAGCAAGCACAGGCAGGTGGGGATGCAAGAAATGCACTTTGAAGGATGGGATTTCAGCCAGTCGTGCTAACACCCTAATCACACCAGTTACTCTGGCGAACAATGGCATGTTTGTGTGGCAAAAACTTAAGAAGTAGAACACTTTTAGCATGCAAGAAACATCAGGTTCAGCCCTAGACATCTCCACTTAAAAGTTTATATATATTTATAGACACACAATTCAACATGAAACTCCTGTAAGAGCTCCACTGAATTAGCTACTAAAAAGTAAGCCTGGCTCCTACTTTTCACCTGTACAGATGGCCTCTCCTTTTGTGGTGATCACAACAATCTCCTGATTGACTTCAATGCCGTCTTCATACCGCAGCACACCAGGGAGCATGATCTTTGCCCCATAACAAATGGCATTCACCTGAATACAAAAGCAAAGACTGAATAAGAAACTTGGGCAAGCAGTGCCCTGTACAGCTGCTCACTCAGATCAACAAGCACTACTGCAGCACTACTTTTCTTATTTTTCAAGTAACATGCTCCAAGTCTCTGAGAGCAAGCCCACAAAATTACTCTTGCATCTCTCATTGGCTAGGAAACTTCCTAGACTGAAAAGCTGAAGAATACTGTTTAAACAGCATTTATTCCCATTGTGTACTTACTTTCTGATAGCCAACACTTACGACTATATACAAAACCCTCACCCTATGTCTTTAGTTTTGCAAGTAATAGGCAGGAGGGCTAAACTGATCTCTCTGCAATGAAGTAGCAGATTGTTTCATTTCTTGAAATGCTTAAAAGAGTATTTATTGGATCATAATCTGTGACAAGCTGCAACACCATAACCTGCATCTCTGGGGAACTCACCGCACTATCCTTCATAACCAGCCGCTTGTGAGATGTCAGTAACTTCTCCAAAGGGTAGATAACTCTCCTGAGGTAACTTTCATCCTTGTTGTTATCGTACTGCCACTGAGCATCCAGCACATCATGCATGGTCACCATGTGGTCCTGAAAGAGGACATCATTCCACCTCAATTAGAACTTCTATCAGGTACAGAGAAAACAGTTGCTCTATGTAAAGTCAAGTTGAATTGAGTTGTTAACTGAGTGCCAGAAGCTGCCCAGTATCCCAGGAAGGGACTCTTCCCATCACAGGCATCTTGTCATTTACTGAACGGAGATTCCTCTCATTGGATTTCAGATCAACAAATAATTTGTATGCTCTCTCACTAGCCATACAAATCTTACTTGTTATATAGCCTTCCATTTCTCCAACCAGGTGTCGTATATGGCTGTATTACTCCCCACTTTTTCCTGAGGGTTTTCCAGATCTGGAATGGGTTGACCTAACATCAAACTGAACAAATCTCAAAGCACCTGTGGACATGTACTCAGGTTCATTTACCTGCAACTATTAAGCCACTGCAGTCTAAGAGTTCATACATTTAATTGTGTAGCTCTGTTAGCTAATTCTGTTGGTTGGGAAGAAGAAAGGAAAGAAAAAGTACAAGCTTCTCACGTTTGACATCTTCCAACTATTTACTGTCCCAAAGTTTAATTACGAGAACAGGGGAGGCTACCCTGGACCGAACTCAACACTTTGGAAATCCACAACCATCTGCTTCCAAGGACACCCCCAAGACACACCTTTTCTCCCATGACTCCAGAGCGCACTCGCCGAAGCTCCTGCATTTGGCCTCCAACTCCAAGCAATAAGCCTAGGTGCACACACAGTGTCCTGATATAGGTTCCAGCTTCACAGCTCACCCAGAAGATACCTGAGGAACAAAATACAGTAAAAATACATTCCTGAACTAAAGAGCTGTACTGTCTTGTATGGGTTTCAACAGAATACATATTGGGGAGCCATCAGTATTGGGTGATAGATACAAGTCATCTTTGCACTGTGTGCTATGCTATCTGTTTTGCATCATTTGGCTCAGAAGACATCTTAAAGCACATTAAGAAAACATAACACTGAAAACCTGAACAGGGCTAGCGTCAGGGATCAGCATTGCTGAGCATACCCCTGGGACCTCTGCAGTGTGCCTCAAAACTGTAGCAAACACAGATTCTGGCTAAGGACACAGATCTGTTAGGCCAGAATACAGTGTGCTCACCCCAAAGGGAATGAGGTAGGTGGGATTTTTCATTTTAGCCAGTAACATGATGAGCAGCATGCCCGTTCTGAAGGGAGAAAGCAGTTTCATTACCCAATCTTCTTTCTGGATCGTACTCTATCAATTTGCTCTCATAGATGGTTCTGACTCTGAGCTGCCTCTTCACTGCAGCAATAAGTGGGGGCCTCTGGAAGAGCGCACCAGTCAGAGTTTCTATTGCCTACAAAACAAAACAGGCCAGAAGACATCATGGCAAAGAGCTCACACTTTATGATCCAACAAACAGCATCAACAGGGAACAGAATTTTAGTTATTCCCCCAAACAAGCCAAGCCCTATTTTTATCATTGGCTCAATCAAAACATCTTTCCAAAGAAATTTTGATGTAACACTTGCTCTGGTAAATTAAAGGCCACATCTCTCATTCTAGGGCCATGAAATGTCATGAACCTTAACTCTAAGATAACAAAACAAAAGCAATCTGTATCTTTTTGCTCACGCTACAATAATATGAAATTCAGTGTGAGTTATCCCCCCACTCTTAAGGACAAATGTCTGCCTCTTACTGAAACAGCAGATAGTTTCTGACCACTGTGTAGGACTGCCAAATGGTAGGTTAAGGATTCTGTTTCTTTAGTCCTCAACCTTACTTTGGTGGAAAAACATCACAACATATTTAGAACTGCCTAATTTGACTAAGTTATTTAGACTGAAGTTAACAAGGCTCTGAATACAGAATTTTGTTAAGTTGTCTAGAACCTGTTCTACTTTACACTGAAGTTTTCTCAGTATAAACTGGGAACTGCAGTTCCTGTGCATTGTGACTTTTAATATGTGCTCTTCTAAAATCATGAATGCTGCCATTTTTAATTGACTCCGTCTATGTTTTCTGCTGCTGACATTCACTTTTTTTATCTACACACAGAGGTCAGCAGGTACAAGTTAAATTGCCTGTCTGGCAGAAACTTACCCTTGAAAGCTGCACTTCACTTTCAATTGCATTGTGCAATCGAACAATTCCCACATATTCTTTGCCTAGAAGATACCAGAAGAGTAGTCAGGAATATTCACTTGATTACACTGATACAGTAAATTGTAGCTGATATTGCAGTTTCAATGTTAAACAATACACCTCCAATACTGGCATGAGGAAAAGCAGATGGCATACCTGCACTCTGCTGAGACTTGACCAAACGAGTTGCTCTCTCAATGCATACAATCAGGCAACCTGTCACTTTGGGGTCCAGTGTGCCACTATGCCCAGTCTTCTCTACACGGAGGATACGGCGGATCCATGCCACCACCTCATGGGAAGATGGGTTGGAAGGTTTATCCAGGTTAATGAAACCCGTCCTAAGAAAGAAAAGTAGTGACTCTAATAGCCATCTGTTTATGTTTCTGCTTACTGATCTGAAAGTAGGGCCTGAATTCATCTTAATAATCCCCACCATCTAAAGATCAGCAGTAGGAGCAAGTTAGGACATCAAGCAAAGTATAGGGTCTATTACAATGCTAAACTGTATGCCACTTCTGTACTCACTGCTCTAGGCTACAGTACTAACAGATAAGGCAGAGTTGTAGAACACTGTGTCAACCCTTTGCACTCAACCTGCTGTCTAACCGACAAACAAAAGTTTACTGACCAATGATTTCTGTGGCACAGTAGAAGTTACACCACAGTGTGCCAGCATGGATTTCATAAATGGACCACTTCTGAACAGAAGAACTAAATACAGTAAAATCAACAAGCAGTTTTCTTAATCACCTCCAAAAGCTTGATTTTTTTTTTCCTGACTACAACTCTCAAAATCTCTTAGTCACGGCCAGTGGCCACACTTGTTGGGACTTCTGAGTTGTGGTCTAAGAAAGCAACTTTTCCAAGCTTTTGAAACAATATACTAGTGATCAGTGCCTGAAAGATCCAAGAAAGAGTTAAGCAGGAGCAGGAGAACGCTACTTCCAATTTGTGTAAGATAAGGTCTGCTCACTCAGTTCCAAGATGAAGATGCAGAAGGAACACTGTTAGACAAAGTTTGCTGTTAATTTTCGTGTGAACTTACCTCACATACTCAGAAATTTCTCTTTTTAAAGGATTACAACCAGAAGGAAGGGGAGTGTAGTGTGTGGTCCTCACATTCAGCTTGTCAAAATTCTACAAAATATAAACCAAACCAAACCAACACATTAAGAATTATTTTGGAGTCCTTGGGTTGGATTTAAAACTTCATCTGTTTACAGGATGTTGCCTTTGAGATCCAATTCTTGTTGGGACTGGGAAAACTGTTTGATTCTAACCTACTTCAACATGTTTTTATGTTTCTGCCTGTACAAATTTTGCAAAAACTTGACATCTCTAAGTAAGAGGTATTCACTAGCGAAAATGTTGGTCAGCACTTATTAAAAACAGCTGGACTTGCTAAGACTTGTTCTAAGCAACAACTAAAACTTACAACTTTTTTGCCAAGAAAATCAGTGGCATGTTTTACAATTAGTTCTAACAGAAATACAAAAATAATTAATCAAGTTGAGTTTTTCTATTTTTCTAACTGCAGATTATTTAGAGTATACATCAACTAGACAAAATTTTGAAAATGCAGGTAGACATTCCTCTTTACCTTTAGAAGCAAAGGCCATTGTGATGTGTCCAACTGAGCCACTCTAGATTCTGGCTTAATAAGGAACTCTTCTGAATATTGTATATCCTAGGGGGAAAATGTCAATAATGTTTTCCTGGTGGAAAGAACTGTCTTCAAGACAACTTTCTTACAAAGACAAAAAGTGCACAAGAACACACACATCCAGTTGGAAGAAAAATAACTTGTTGTCTTTTGGGAAATAGAGGGGTGGGACAAAGAGGAGCAAAATCATGGGATCTGTAGCAGCCCACAAAGTAACAGTGTAACAAGTTCCCTGTTTTTCTAGTTACAAGAAAACTCAGAAACAACAGTCTAGTTATGAACCAAAGAGAAACTGATTAAGATTTTTATAAGATAAATTGATTAAGATTTCAGCCACTGTGTTCCAATTTATTATTTTAAAATAGTGTAGTCAGTTTATTACAAGCTAGAAGAGAGCATATTATCAACATAAACTCCTGTCCAGAATGCACAATGAAGTATGTATCGGCCAAAGTTACAAATATGATTGTGCACAGGAGAGGGTTTCTATTACTAATCCGAATGTCTGGATGCCCCTTGAGGAAAGTCATCACAACCAGTCACTTCTGACAATACACCACCAGTGCTTTTTGTACTGAGTTTGACAGAGCAGCATGGCTCCAAGTAATTCAAACAATTAAACAGTGTATCTATAGCTGCTGTTGTTGCTGTGGTTTTGCTCTTGTGCCATCGCTCTTGGCATATGGAGAACTTCAGAGGAATCTATCGTGTTTTTTTTTTTTGGCAGAATTTCTTCAGAGTGGTTTACCTTATATGTACAATATATTCATTTAAGGCTTTGCACTAAATGGAAACTGGTATGTAGAATAAGCAATGAAGATCACTAGGCAAAACTTACAGCAACTTCGTCATCTGCCAAAGATTTCTTTTCTTTTTTCTTCTTGTGCTTCTTAGAAACAGAGGCTATGGAAAGACAAATGTTAAAAATAGCACCCCTACAGGTCAACCTGTAAACATAAAATACCTTTGGTAGTGTAATTTAGCAATGTATCAAAGCTAGCACAGGAATTAATTTGATCCACATGGAAGCTGTTGTACAGAACTTTTCATAGAATCATAGAAATGTGGAGTTGGAAGAGACCACACAGGTCATCCAGTCCAACCCCCTGCCATGCAGGAACACCCTCAAATCAATCCCGACAGATGGCCATCAAGCCTCTGCTTAAAAACCTCCAAGGAAGGAGACTCCACTACACTCCGAGGCAGCAGATTCCACTGCCGGACAGCCCTGACTGTCAGGAAGTTCTTCCTGAGGTTCAGGTGGAATCTCCTTTCCTGCAACTTGAATCCATTGCTCCTTGTCCTGGTCTCTGGAGCAGCAGAAAACAAGTCCCCTCCTTCCTCTATGTGGCATCCCTTCAAATATTTAAACATGGCTATCATGTCTCCTCTTAACCTCCTCTTCTGCAGACTCACACATGACACCATATTAACACTGGGAGAGGGAAGGGTATTGGGGATTTAGCACAAATAGTAGACTAACAACTACAGGCCACTTCAGCTGTAACATAATTAAAGATGTTAGCCCAAGTGGAATGGAGATGTGTAAAAGCACAGAGATTTGCGGCAAGATATCCTTCCATGCTTCCCAGTTCTTTGGAAAAATATAACTCACGATGAAACACACACACTTTTGAGTAAGATTTTAGGCAGACAGGAATTACTGATAAATTATGCTGGTGACTTATTTTGACACTGCAATACTACTGGGCCTGCTCATCTTCCTCAAAAGTCTCCCTCCTGGCACAGTGAAATCTCTTCCACTGCTTTATTAGTAATATGGCCTTTTCTAACCAGAAGTATCTTAAAATATCAAGCAGCAAAAAGAAAATGTGAAGTCGGAGGTGAAAGCGTCTGCTCTTCGCAGCAAGTTCTCCCAAGATGAGTGATATTTTCAGGAGCAGTGCAGAATAAAGGAGCGACCCATTCCCTGTGAGAAATTGAAGCACATTAGGAGCTCCCTGCCCTGATGATTAAATATAGCGGCTATCCACAGGGTACCATCTGCAGCTGTTACAGACTAAAAACTTTGGGGATTACTGGGGTCCCTGTAAAAATTTCAAAATGCACTATTGCAATATAATAACGTTAAGCAGTACCCATGGTCTTCTACGTAAAATCTACAGATTTTAAATACAGAAAAAGCAAAGTAAGGCCTCTTCAAAGCATTAACCAGAAACAGCCAGAGGCACTGCAGGGAGGTAAGTCTTCTCCAGGCCCTCCGGTCGCCCCTCTCCGAGAAAAGGGCCGTATTAAAGCCCCCTTCGGCGAGTTCCTCCCACGCCCAAGGCCTGCTTGCCACTGAAGCAGGGACCCCATATATAATTATAAAATATGGTTAAACCTATAGAATGTTTGGAAAAGATTCTCCTTTAAGGCAGTTCTCCATCGCCTTTACTCGGAAAAAGGATACAACTACTCGCGCGCAGAGAGGGAGGGAAAAGGAGCCTCCAACCTTGCGTTTGGAGCCCCTCCAGCCACTAGAAGGCTGCCTCTGAGCATGAACAGAGTGCCTTCCTCGCCCACCGCCAAGGACCCGCGTGCTCCCCTCAATTTGGGGCTGAGAGGCAGGGCTGGCCGCTCTCGGCGCGCAAAACCCGCCTCTCTCATCAGTGTGAGAGCCCCGGCGCCTTTTGCCGCCCCTTCCCTTAAACTTTCCAGCAGGAAAGCCGCACGAAAGGGAGTTCGGCGGGATTTAGCTCCGGCTTCCAAGGAGGCTTCCCCGAGCGTCTAACGATCACCGAGGACGAAGCCGCGCCGCCCGCTGGCCTCGGAGCCCCCAAACGACCGCCCGCAGCCGCCGAGCGCGCAGCACACCCACCTGCCCCCTCCGCCATCTTGCCTCCGCCACGCGCTGCCTCAGACACACGCGCGCCTTCCCGCCAGCCCCCTCGGGCCGGAAAGGCCCGCCCCGCCCACTTCCGCTCGCTATCCCGACAAGCAACGCGCCACGAGCGGAGGCGGCGGCAACCTGCTCGAACTTCCGGTAGAGGCCAGGGTTACCTCCCCTTCAGAGGCGGAAGCGGGGGAAGCTGAAGGAGGGGGGACCGAAGGGAGCGGTAGGAGGCGGGGGAAAAGGCGAGGGCCGAGCGCCCGGCAGGAGGCCTAAGAAGCCCGTCAGTGGTCGTATGTCTTTAAGTGCTTTGAACTGGATTTGTTTTAAGTCGCCTTCAGTCCCAGTGGTGGGGAAAAGGCAGAATGGAAATACATCGACCGTAATAAATTATTGCTATCCTTTTTTTAATGATTATTTTATTATTCATGTCTGGAATTCAAGTATGACCAACTTCAAAAGAAAGGGAATAACCCCTATTTCTTCAGCAGGGGTGGGCCATCTTTGGCTGTGCTGGGAGGGGCTGAGGGTAGCTGCCATCCCGTAATAGCTGGAGGACCACAGACGCTTCCGCACTGGGCTGTTATAGCGCGATGATTCCACTTGCAACCTCCTCTGGAATCCGCGGGTTTGCAGTTTCGGGAGGGGCCGGCCGGCCCCTCCCGAAACTGCAAACCCCCGGATTCCAGAGGAGGTTGCAAGTGGAATCATCGCGCTATAACAGCCCAGTGCGGAAATTGGCCACAAGTTGCCTACCCTCAGTCAACACTATGAAGAACCGTTTTTAAAAGCGAAGGTATAAACAGTTTCCCCCAAAGATGCTGATTTATTACTTGGCATTTTGTGTCGGCTGTCCTCTGTACTTTGCATTGGAAGGCAGAAGCAACCAGCTCCATAAAAACAATGTGTGACCAAGGATTTATTTTTAAAGAGGTATTTTGGTATGTTTTAACCAGGTCAGTAGAATAAAACGAACCTGAACATCCATCTCTGTATTAACTTTGTGGCTGTAGAGGGTTTATTCCACTGTCCCTGTCTTTTATAGAAGCAATAAAGGATATTAAGCCTTAGCAAATTTGTCAATATATTTACTAGTCAGAGATGGAAGAAAATCTGTTATCTTCTGCACAGTGGTTACCTCCCCTACTCTGTGATAGTTTTACTAGGTCCAGGGGCAGCGTGCCTTGCTTTTTTCAGTGCTTGGCATTGCAATCCTTGCCGCTATTAAAACCTAAGGTATTACATCTTTGCACAAGCCGTTAATTAGACCATCAAGGAGGTTCAGCAAAACTAGAAATAGACTAGCATTTGCTAAAAATTGTTAGTGGCCTTTCAGCACTCCTGACTTCCAAGTAAACAGGTATACACATGTATATACGCACATTTCTCCTCACACACACAACCTTCAATGGGCTACCATTGCCTGACAGTCTCCTTTGAGATCATCATTTCCCCATTATTACCAACATGGGGTAAATAGTGATTTCAAGACTTTTTTTTTCACCTTTTGGGGACATCTGACTAGTTTGGATGCAGAGCAAAAGCAAGTGAGGGTCTCGTGGCTTTGACAACTGCACAGTCAGTAGGTTTAAATAATGTCCCCCAATTGTAAGAACTGAAGCTGAACTATAAAAGGCCTTTATTTCATATTTACTTCAGAACTCTCCTTTCTCTCAAGCCACATCTCCTAATGCTGTTTGACTGAGGAAAGCTGAACCAGTCTTCTCTCAGGCAACATTAGTTCTGCTGCTGGAGCTCAGCTCATGCCTTCTTGCTACAAATCTGGACTCCCCTAAACCCATCTGAGTTGTCAAATACCAAACTGCACCAAAGACATTAGGGTCTAGAATGGCTGAGGTTAAATCATATTTCTTGCAATAAAGAAAGAAATAATTTCTCCCACTTTTAAGTACTGAAAATACTTGCAATGGAAGTACAGATAGAGAAAGAGTGTATTCACTTTTGCTTAGAAAGCACTGCTTATCAGTGAGCAGTAATTAGTAGCTGGAAATGTATGCCTATTGAACATTGCCTCTTCCCAGTTATTTCATTCCACCATCAGTGTAGTAAAGCTAAAAAGCAAAAGAGACCTAAGCCCAGGATTTTTCCGTGTAATCAGGATTCTTAACTTACAAATATAACTGAAGACTAAGGCTACAGTCCTAGAGTACATTCTTGTAACTTAAAGTACTGATAGGATGCCTTAGGATATGGCAAACTGCACCCCTGCAAAGATCTGAGGCTTTTGCAATTTAAATGTAATTTTACTCTACTGGCGTCCGTTTTAAGCAAACAAATAAAAATTTTAAAAAATGAAACTAGAAATTACAATCATATCACTTCCTGTTCCCCAAATGCTCCTTCCAGCCTAAAACAGGTGAGGGGAGGGGCTGAAGAAAAGTTACATTTACATGGAAAACTCTGAGGCTTCTGAGAGTGATATTTACTATTTGGGGGAATATATTTTTCAGGATGTCAGGCCTGACAAAGCCTGTGGGAGGGCAAACTGATCCCTGAAATCTTAGAAGCTGCTCATCTCTGGCCAACAGCACTGCACTTTGTTTCTATAGGTTCACCTCTGCCTTAATTTCAAGCACAGAAATAACATTCAAGGAGTGTTAAGCAATTTGTATTATAATAATTAGCTACTTTTCTTCCAATACACAAATTGAGTGGTGGGCAATGGTGACCCTCCAGCTGTTTTTTGGCCTATAACTCTATCAACCCAAACCAGCAAAGCAAATGGCGAGGCATCATGAGAGTTGCAGTCTAACATCTGGAGGGCCACAGCTGCCCACCCTGGCATGAAGCCATGAGAAAATGGGCAGCATTTCTTTCCCATACAACACTCTGCAGAATATACTTTAATACAGCTGTAACCCACTCAAGATTATTTTCAAACAAAATTAGGAGCTATGTTTTGAAAATAACACAACTATCACATTAAGGTAATTGCAAGCAATTTTTTTTTACATACATCTATCATAAATAGTGGCTTTAAAACAAAGCAGCCTCTACAACCAATGTAAACAATGAAGGATGTTATACATTTGGAATCTGACATTTTGGAGGAGTTGTCCAGATTGTTATGCGTAACAATCCCAGCCAAAATTTTATTGGACGACAACATTCTTCTGCCCTAACCAGAAAAGCCAAAGGTGATCAACCAAGGAAGCTCCAGCCAAACATTTGGAGCATAATTACCCATCCCTAAAATAAAGGAAACATTCCGATCTACTTTGAGGCACTGTTGCTATAGGACATGAAAATGCATTCTATGGAGAAATGTTCTGTGAAATATAAAAAGGGAGATCTAGATTAACCTCAAAAGTTCTTGGGATTTTCTTAAGTTCTTAATGATGCCTATGGAAAGCGAAGATACCACAGATGGCAGAAAATAAGCCCCTTTGGCACCAGTAGGAATTGTGCATCCCTCCAGGTGTTGAACTAGAACTCCCAGGAGCATCTGCCAGCATAATCTATGGTGACAAATATTAGGAAGTGAAGTCTGACGACATCTGAAGGACCGCAGAGTTCCAACCACTGCGCGTTCTGCTCTCTGGCACTGCCCTGTGTACACGGAGGAAAGTTACAGGGCAGAAAGCTGGGGACTATGATGCCCTGGTCTTAGACATGGCCACTGTGAGAGTCTCATGGGCACGCATTCAGCCTTTGAAAACGCCATGCCAGGCCTGGAAAGGAGCCCCCGGCTAGAAGCCCTGGCCAGAGGGAGTGATCATCTCCTGCACAACCAGATGGAGCAGGTGGTTCTGCTCTGGAGTAAGGAGCGGCCACAGCTCCCTCTGCAGCACCTTGAGGGCCTCTGTGTCCTTCTCCTGGCAGGCCATGACGGCGGACTGGAGCAGCAGATAGAGCTCGGAGGGCACGTAGCCCGGCGAGGCGTCCAGGGCCTCCCACGAGTACTTCTCCAGCGTCTGGGCGTGTTCGGGCAGCAGCTTTGAGGGCGGCGGTTGGAGCAGGAGGAGGAGGAGGACGCGGGTCACCTCGCACTGGAGCATCTCGTCGAGGAAGGCGCCCGGCAGCTGAGTGACGGCGGCGGAGGAGGAGGAGGAGGAGGAGGAAGCGGCCGCGCCCCCGGGAGCAGAGGCGGCGGCGGCGGGCCCGCCCTGGGCCAGGAGCTGGGCCTGCGTGAGCACGGCCAGGGCGCCGTCGTGGTCGCGGCAGAGCAGCAGGCAGGAGGCGACCTCCCGCAGGCCCCGCAGCGCCTGCAGGGGCAGCTGGGCCAGGGCGAGCAGGTCGGCGGCGCGCGTCAGGGCCGGGGCGGCCTGGCCGGGCTCGCCGGCGGCGCGCAGCTCGTCCCCCAGCTCCAGCCAGAGCCCGGCCGCCAGCGCGGGCTGCCCGAGGTCCAGGCGCAGGCGGGCCCCGAAGGCCACGCAGCTCTGGGCGGCGGGCAGGTGCTCCGAGAGGCCCAGCCCGGGGCCCTGGCGGAGCCGCAGCTCCCGCTCGTGGCGCAGCCACAGCCGCGCCGCCTCGCCCAGCGCCGCCGCCTCGCCCGGCGCGTGTCCCAGGCTCTGGGCGCAGCGCGCCACGGCCAGCTGGCACCAGGCCGCGTAGGGGAGGCTCTCCTGGGCCCGCAGCTCCCGGGCCAGCGCCGCGAACTGCTCGGCCGCCTCCGAGACATTCGGCTTGCGGAGGAAGCGCCGGCGGAGCTTGGCCGACACCAGGCGGTAGCGGGTCAGGAAGTCCCCGCCGGAGCCCGCCCCGGACCCGCCCTCGCCAGAACCGAAGCCCGCAGGCGGCCCGGAGCCCGGCACCGAGAGCATCTCTCCTCTCCCCGGTGAGAGGCCGCGCTTCCGCGCCCCGCAGGAAATGACGCTGCACGTTGCTGGGGAAACGAAGCGCCCGGATGTCGGTTGCAGGAAGCGGGGCCAAGGGCGCGTTGCTATAGAGATCGGGTGGTCCTGCCTTCTGGCGGTGCCTCAGAGGAAGGAACTGGCAAAACCACCTCTGAGGATTCTTTGCCCGAGGCCGTTTCCGCACTACACTGGTATAGTCCTATTATTCCACTTTCAACCTCCTATGGAATCCTCTGGGCCCCTCCCTAAACTGTAAGCCCCAGGATCCCATAGAAGGTTGACAGTGGAATCATAGCGCTATAACAGTCTAGTGCGGAAATGGCCTCAAAAGAAATGCGTGAGGTCTCCATCAGCTGACAGGCGTCTCGAAGGCGCCCCTCCTCTGCCTAACTCCTCCGTTTGGAGTCCCTGCGGCGACTCGAAGGCTACCTTTGAGCATGCACAGAGTGCGTTTCTCGCACACGGCCAAGGGCCCACGCGCTCCCTTTCAATGTATTGCTGGCAGCTCTCGACGCGCAGAACCGGCCTCTTTCACCCCCTGCCTGTTCCCGCCCCTACCCTTAAACTCCGGTTTCTCCTGCGAGGAAACGGGTTGGGAAAGATTTAGCTTTGGCTGCAGCCTTGAGAGGCGGAGCCGGTATTTGGAGCGGGTGAAGCTGAAGCGGGGCCTGGAGGTCAATATGGGGGAGAAACAAGGTAGCCAAGCGCCAGGCAGAAAGTCTCAAAAAATGTCCAGCTTCCACTTTTGCAGAGGCGAAGGTGTGAGGCCTCTGCCTGAAAGCCGAGGTCCGTGGCTTCTGATTGGGATGGAATGGGATACAGTGGAACCAGACGGAGCATTTCTGCCATTTCAGGCGTGCTCTCTCTCCCTCGTCCACGGAATTGCGTTTTGATCATAACTCCTCGTATGTTTAGGTCTTTTGAGTGCTGTTAACTGTATAATATGTAATTGTTTTAAGGTCGCTTTGAATCCCAGTACTGGGGAAAAGGCAGGATGTCAATGAATGGATAATAATAAATTACTGCGATTCCTTTTCTTATTATTACTTTATTATTCATGTCTGGAATTCCAGGCATGCTGTGTTACCCTGTATGTTGGGGGTCCCGGGAAGGGCGCCCAGATATCCAAATAAAAACACAAGTTGGGGGAAATAAGCTCGAGCACTCTCTCAGCTAAACGAGAGGCAGGGTAACTTTTACCCAATGTACACAGCGTCGGGTCAGAGAGCAGTCAGACAAGCTTAAAGTAACAAATAGTGATTTTTATTAAGAACAAGCAACACAAAAGACACGACAAATACTAGCGGACCTAGAAACAGAAGCGGAGGATTTCAAGGGCGTGGGTTCCAAGAGGACATCTGGTCTCGTAGTCCTGGAGAGAAGCGGGGTTCTGGGAGAGAAAGCTCAACGTGATCCGCTGAGGGGAGTTCCCTTGGACAACCAGCAGCAAGGCGGGATGGAAGTCCAAAGTAGTCCGAGGACGTCCCAAAAGTGGGGACCTTTTATAGGGTGGAGTTTACCTACAGGCTATGCTATGCTCGGTGAGAACAAAGGAGATTTGGAGCGGGACAAAGGAGTTGGAAAAGGTCAGGTTTCGCATGATGAGCTTAGCGTTGGATGACAATAGTATGGCCGGGACGCTGATGGCCAGACTTAAAGGAATGGCTCGGCTCTTAGCCGTGTGGCTTTGTGTAGATACGCGCCGAGCAAAGCCGGTTTGCAGGAAGGTTTTTCCCTAAAGCAACGGAGAGGCTTAAGTTGCCTGCCTGAATGAGGTCTTGGAATGTACAACCATTAACGGCCGCACCCGTACGTGCTCGTCTGGAGGACCTCTGCAAACACGTGGAGTAGGGTGGCAGAGAAAGGTCAAGCAAAGGCCAAATTATTTGATATCAAAAGGATATCTAGTGCTCTCACCAGACATGTCATAACCGTGATAACAGCTGGGTATGACTAACTTCGGAAGAAATGGAATATTCACTATTTCTTTAGCAAGGGTAGATCATCACTGGCTGTGCTGGGAGGGGATTGAAGATAGATGCAATCCAGTAATAGCTGGAGGACCACAAGTTGCCTCTCCTCAGCACCACAAAGGCCATTTCTGCCCTACATTGGCCATTTCTGCACTAGAGTGCTATAACGCTATGATTCCACTTTCAACATCCTATGGAATCCTGGGGTTTGCAGTTTCAGGAGGGGCCGGTTAGACGCTCCTTAAACTGCAAACCCCAGGATTGCATAGGATGTTGAAAGTGGAATCATAGCGCTATAACACTCTAGTGCAGAAATGGCCACTGTTATAGTGCTATTATTCCACTTTCAACCTCCTGTGGAATTCTGGGATTTGTAGTTTACTGAGGCCAAAGAGCTCTCTGGCTGAGAAGTCTAAATGCCCCTCCCTAAACTGCAAACCCCAGGATTCCCTAGGATGTGGGAAATGGAATAATAGCACTTATAACAGTGTAGGGCGGAAATGGGCAAAGAACTATTCTGAAAACCTAAGGTGTGATCATAAGAAAGGGAGTGATCACTATTTCTTCAGCGGGGGGTGGGGGAGTCATCATTGGTTGTGCTGGGATGGGTTAAAAGTAACTCATCCAATAATAGCTGCAGTAACCACAAGTTGTCTACCTTTATTCAACACTACAAAGAGGTGTTGTAAAAACCCAAGGTATAAACAGTTTTTCCAAAGATGCTGATCCATTACTTGGCACTTTATATTGGAGGTCCTCTGTATGTTGCATTGGAAGACAGAAGAAACCACTTCCAATTTAATCTGTAAATACCTATAAAAACAATGCGTGACCCTACAATTTATTTTTAAAGATTTATTTGGTATTATTTAACCAAATCAGTAGAATAAAACAAAAAACCTAAACATCTGTGGAGCAATTCAATAATATATGTAAAGCAATGTAAAACAAAACTATTTTTTTTGATGACACAGAACTTCACACAGCAAGTGTTCTGAAGTTAATTATTTAATCAATTCCCTGTATTGGCCATGTGGCTGTAGAGGGTTTATTCCACTGTCTCTGTTTTTTATAAAAGTAATAAAAGATACTAAACCTCATCAAATTTGTCAGTACTACTCCTTAGAGACGGAACAAAATCTGTTACCTCCCCATTCTGTGATAGTTTCACTAGGTCCACGGGCAGTGTGCCTTGCTTTTTTCAGTGCTTGGCACTGCAGTCCTTGTAGCTATTAAAACCTAAGTTTAAACAAGCCACTATTTAGACGATCAAGGAGGTGTTACCCTGATCTCTGGGGGTCCCGGGAGGGACACCTAAATAACCAAACAACAACACACTTTTGGGGAGAATTAGCTGGAGCACTCACTGAAGCTAGCGAGAGGCAGGGTAACTTAGCAGGATCTTGCCACCCAGCGTCTACGGGGTCAGGTCCGTCAAGCAGCCAGACAGGTTAAGTAATGAAA
This sequence comes from Ctenosaura bakeri, assembly GCA_948474755.1. Taxonomy (NCBI): domain Eukaryota; kingdom Metazoa; phylum Chordata; class Lepidosauria; order Squamata; family Iguanidae; genus Ctenosaura; species Ctenosaura bakeri. The sequence continues at coordinate 95,974 of CAOLHI010004589.1, forward strand.
ATAATGTTTATTAAATACAGACCAATATTAAAGACAGCACAATCCCACAGATAACTAAAGAATCAGAGAGTGACTTGGAGTAGGGATTTTTAGAGGGAAATGGGTGATATGACACCTGTCTCGTAGTCCTGGAGAGATTGGAAGATTGAGTTCGTTGGTATGGAGTCTCAGTACGTGGGACTGAGGGGACAGCTAGCCAAACAAAGCGGCAGCAAGGCGGTCTGGAAGTTCGGAGCAATCCAAGGAAGGTCTCGGAATCAGAGGTTTTTATAGGGTGAATTGTGACTGCAGGCCATACCTTACTCAGTGAGAACAATGCGATTTGGGAGTGGGACAAAGCTTTGGAAAGGTCAGAGTTTAGCATGATTGGCTTAGGGTCGAATTAACAATAGCGTAGCCAGTATGCGAATGTGGAGCACTTAGTACAACTTTGTGTGGCTATCTGCTCGGGGCAGGGAGCTTTTGTTAGTATTGCACATATGCAATGAGGTGTTTGCCAGAGAGGTCCCTGAAGTGACGAACCGGCTTTATCTGGCCTGCCTGGGTGGAGAATGGAATGTCCAGCAATTATTGGCCGTGCCTGTTTACGTGCTTGTCCGGAGGCCTCAGAAACACATGGACCAGGCTGGCAGAGGAAAACCGAATGGTTTGATATCAAAGTGATATCGAGTGCTATCTCCGGGTAGGCCTGGACCTCAGTAACAGAGGTTCAGCAAAACTAGCAACAGACTCCATATGTTGACAAGTGACTTGAAGGCACGTACACCCCCCCAACCTGATGGCCACACATTTCTCTAAGAGAAGTAATCTAGCTAATAAAGACTGTGCAAGAGTCATACAGTACTTATCTGTAACAGCATGAATGGTGTAAGCACAGAAGTGAAAATATCTCATAACTCCAGCTCAAGAAGACTGGATATTGAAGTTATTGGAAATGACCAAGATGGATAAAAATTGACTTCACTGTTAAGAGATCACTCTTACAGAATATTTAAAAAAAACATAGGAGAAAGTTGTTTTGTTTAGAAGGGTGACTGAGGCCATTTCCGCACTACAGTGTTAAAGTGCTGCTATTCCACTATCAACCTCCTATTGAATTCTGGGGTTTGTAGTTTAGGGAAGGGCACTTCAAGTTCTCAGTCAAAGAGCTCTTTGGTCTCAGTAAACTACAAACCCCAGAATTCCACAGGGCATTGAAAGTGGAACAGCAGCAGTTTAACACTGTAGTGCGGAAATGGCCTGAGAGTGGACAAGCAGTAAAAGGATTTGAGTAAAGGATAAAAGTAGGCCATTTCTGCACTAGACTGTTATAGTGCTATTATTCCGCTTGCAACATCCTATGGAATCCTGGGGTTTGCAGTTTCAGGAGGGGCCACCCAACCACTTGAATGAAGTAGAAATGAAAATAAATTTCTGAAATGTTTCCTAAGCCTGGATGTGACATATGATCAGGCGCAGACAAGGGAATATGGAGATTAAGGAAAACAAACAAAAGAAGCCCAACCCTCTTGAGAAGAAGGAAGAGGAGGAGTGAGTCAAGAAAACAAACATCAGTACAGGTCTGAAATCCTGGGAGAAAAATCCACTTTGAAGTAGCAAATCTGAGATATCTCAAGAAATGTTTGGATGTGGGAGGAGTGATGAGAGAGAATTACTTGTCTTCTGGAAAGCCAGTGTGGAGTTGTTGTAAGATGGAAACTATCTGAACAAAGATATTGTTGGAGTTTGAGTGCTACTTCCAAAACATTGCACTAGCATAAACAATAATCAGGAGCTCTGGGACTTGTAACTCCTGTGGTTGCAAGAGTGAAAACTGGAGAGGGCTCCGGTACCTTTAATGGTTGTGTGGAAGAGAGAATTTCAGCAATTGTTGCTTGTTACCTGGTTGCGTGACAAGACAACTTGTGCTTTTTATTTTCCCAGGATACAGAGGTCCAAATAACCTATGGCCTGCTGCTTGATTCTACGGTTTCAAAAGGAGTTATTTCCAGAACAGGGAAAACTTAAGTTTGGCATGCAACTCACAGAATCCCCTAGCCATTGTGATCTCCAGACAGTGGTCATGCTAACTGGGAAGAGTCTCCAAGGTTTATTCTAAAAAAGAAATGTTTTCAGGTTTGGAGTATTTTAAATATCGCAGTTCACCCTCTTAACATTAATAGATTTGATTATTCATAGATTATTTACTGCAGAGCTTTCCAAACTTTTCATGTTGGTGACACACTTTTTACACATGCATCATTTCGCGACTCAGTAATTCACTTTTACTAGCAAACTGGAGGTTAAACTAACCCCTTATAAGAGATACGGACAAGTACATAAATTGGAACAACAAAATATATGGGGACACAACATATCTCATGAAAACCTTTCATATATTTTTAAAAATATATGATTTATAAATAATAACAGACATTTCCAAGATTGTAGATGACACACCTACACACTTCAGGTGACACACTAATGTGTTGCAGCACACCATTTGAAAAACCCTGATTCACTGCCTCCTCTGCTGCCTGCCCTGCATCATTTTTAATAGGGACTTAGGCCATTTCCGCACGACACTCTTATAGCGCGATGATTCCACTTTCAACCTCCTATGGAATCCTGGGATTCCATAGGAGGTTGAAAGTGGAATCATCGCGCTATAAGAGTGTCGTGCGGAAATGTTCTTAGAAGCCTTGCCTCACATATGGAAGGCAGAAGCAGACAGCTGGCAGAGCTTGCTTTGTCCCTACTCTACACCATTTTTAATGGACTTATAACCTTGCCACCTCAAAGGCAAAACTACGCAGCTGGTGTGCTTCCCACTTCAGCCTATAGATATTTGTGTTTTTTCCACTTTTGTGGGTGTCCTGTGCCTCTAACCTTTGTGAACAAGGAGGGATGACTGTATAGCATTCTATGCTGAGTCAGATTAAGCATGGTTTACCTGCTTTCATTTGTATAGTTAGCACTGCCTTACTCTAGGTACATGTTCTCCAAATGTTCTGCTTTGGCTTGCTCCCAGTTCCCCTTTCCTACTCTCAGTTCCACTGTCTTGTTCTTCGGGTCAATGTTACAGCTCTGGAGGAAAAGCTAGCTTTTGAATGAAGGCATGCTTCGTAGAAGAAACAATTGCAATTTCACAGCTCATTAATACTGATGTAAAATTGGTAACATTTTAAAATTTATTATTGGAACCAAAATATTAATTCAGAAAGACAGGAATTAACCTAGCATCGTAAACCAATCTACCCCTTTTTTAAATTTTCTTTTTTGTTAATGTGTTGTGCTTGGTTTTGTATCCTATTTTTCTCTCCTTGCTTATATATTTTTATATTTTAAGTACCTTAAAATTATTACTAGTAATTATATTATATAAATTTAAAAATGATTGAAGGACAAAAGGGCCAGGGGCAACAACAGGATCATGGATAATTTTTTTAAAAATGTAAAAAAGAAATGAATAAATAAGCGTGGGTACTAACATGAAAAACTATCTGGAAAAACTGTTGTTTTCAGTTTTTCAGAGTGCTATTATATTTACAAGGATAGATAAGCAGGCAAAAAAGGAACTTTAAATTCCCTTTAAAGATTATTTTAAAGAAGAAAATGTTTATCAAAATGATGGTGCTGAGAAGAGTACTCAAAGTACACCAAAATGGGTTTACCTCATTTCCTGACAGCACACTGGAACTTCAGTAATTGTTCTTTATTGTTCTGACCAAATTTGGTTTCCTGTCATGACACAGACATTTGATCTGTAACCTGAACTAGTTCTGCAAAACCACAAGGCATCTGATGACTAAAAGATATTCTATGCACGTGCAATTTCATCAAGAAAAGCATAATCGCAAACAATTCAGTGGAAGGAAAAAAGGGGAAATATTAGAAAAAGCCAGTGTGGCTGCCCAATATACTCAAGGAGGAAGTCAAAAGAAAACAGAGCATGCATACAGAATGGGAGAAAGGACAAATCACAAAGGAAGAATACAGATGTTTAGCCCAAGCTTGCAGGAATAGTGTAAGGGAAGTTAGAGCTTAAGATGAGCTGAGACTGGCTAGGCAAGCAAGGAGAAACAAAAGTGGAGGGGGGATGCTTAAAGATGTTTGAAGGAAGAAGAGAATGACAAAAAAGTTGTGGGAATGCTGCTCAGCAAGGATGGTAAAATGCTAACAAGGATAGTAAAATGCTAATGTTCACAGTGAAAAAGCAGAACTGTTCAATACTTGTTTTGCTTCAGTTTTTTCCTCCCAAAAGAGGATTGTGTGCTTCTGTGGATCAGCACCTGACCTTGGCAAGAAACCTGAATTGCACATCACGATTGACAAGGAGATAACTCAGGGATCACCTAGTTAACCCGAATGAGTTCAGATCGGCAGGACCAGATGAACTGCATTCCAAAGTACTGAAGTAGTTTGCTGAAGTACTCATAGAATCACTTACCACCATTTTTGAGAAATCTTGCAGAATGGGTAAAGAGGGACTAGAGGTGAGCAAACCTTGTCCCTCTCTGCAAAGAGAGCAAAAAAAGAAGGTCCAAAAGACTACAGGCCAATCAGCCTGACCTCAATACCAGGGAAGATATTAGAACAGATTATATAGGAATCAGTTTGCAAGTATCTTGATGGCAATGCAGTGATTACTAGCAGCCAGCATGGATTTATCAAAAACAAATCCTGCCAAACTAATCTTATATCTTTTTTGATCAGGTCACTAGTTTAGTAGATGGTGAGAATGCTATAAATGTTGTTTATCTGGATTTCATTTAATAAGGTCTCCCATGATATTTTGATTAGCAAACTGAGCAAATATGGAATATAATGGAAAGACCATCAGATGGATCCATAATTGATTGGAAAACCATGCTCAAAGGACTGTCTTCAGTGTCTGTGCTTCAGACTGGAAGGAGGTCTCAGGTGGAGTTCTGCAGCTTTCTGTCCTGGTGCTGAGGCTCTTCAATATTTTTATCAATGGCATAGATGATGGGATGGAGGGAATCCTTAACAAATTTGTAGATGATACAAAACTGGGAGGGGTAGCCAATACATTAGAAGATAAAAGCAGAATTCAAAAGAAGCTTGATAAACGAGAAAAGTGGACTTAAATTAGTAAAATGAAATTCAAAAGAGACAGATGCAAAATTCTACATTTAGGCCACAAAAAGCAAATGCACAGATGTAGGATGGGGGATACTTGGCAGTACTACATCTGAAAAGGAACTTGGGATTATTGTTGATCATAAATTGTCCATAAACCAACAGTGTGATGCTGCAGTAAAGAATGCAAATACTATCTTAGCCCGCATTAATAGAAGCATAGGCTCTAAGTCAAGGGAAGCTATAGTCCACACTGGTCAGTCCTCATCTGGAGTACTGTGTACATTTTTAGAAAGATATAGACAAGTTGGAACACATTCAGAGAAGGGCAATGAAGATGATAAAGTGAATGAAGAACAAAACATGACGAGAGGCTGAAGGAGCTGGGAATGATGGAGAGGGATGACATGATCACGTTTATGGAATCACAAAGTTGGAAGAGACCCCAGGGGCCATCCAGTCCAATCCCCTGCTATGCAGGAACACACATCAAAGCATTCCCAATAGGTGGCCATCCAGCCTCTGCTTAAAAACCTCCAAAGAAGGAGATTCTACCACACTCCTTTAAATATCTCAAGGGTTACCAGAAAGAGGAGGGTGCAGGCTTGTTCTCTGCTGCCTCACAGGCTAGAACTAGGTCTAACAGTTTTCAGTTGGGGAGGGTAGACTTCAATTGAATGTTAGAAGGAACTTCTTGACAGTGATAGCCACCCATCAACGGACTCAATTGCCTAGAGAGGTGGTAAGGTTTAGAGCTCTGGATGCCTTGATGGCCCACAGGGCTTCTTCTAACTCTATGAGTCTATGATTTATGATTCTGTGAGTAGAGGAGGAAGGGGATGCCATGTTGAATCCAAGTGAACTGTGTTACCCTGATCTCTGGGGGTGCTGGGAGGGACACCTAAATAACCAAACAACAACAACACCTTGGGGAAAATTAGCTGGAGCACTCAGTAAAGCTAGCGAGAGGCAGGGTAACTTAGCAGGATCTTGCAACCCAGCGTCTACGGGGTCAGGTCAGTCAAGCAGTCAGACAGTTTAAAGTAGCAAAAACAATGTTTTATTAAATACAGACAAATATTGAGGACAACACAGTCACACAGCTAACTAAAGAATTGGAAATAGGGATTTTTGGAGGGAAATGGGTCATATGACACCTGTCTCATAGTCCTGGAAAGGTATGAAGATTGAGTTTGTGGATATGGAGTCTCAGTATGTGGGACTGAGGGGACGGCTCACCAGACACAGCGGCAGCAAGGCGGGATGGAACTCAGGAGCGATCCAAGTGGTCCAAGAAAGGTCTCGGAATCAGGGGCTTTTATAGGGTGAATTGTGACTGCAGGCCATACCTTACTCGGTGGGAACAATGCGATTTAGGAGCGGGACAAAATTTTGGAAAGGTCAGAGTTTAGCATGATTGGCTTAGCACCGATTTAACAATAGTGTAGCCAGTATGCAAATGTGGAGCGCTTGACACGGCTTTGTACGACTACCTGCTCGGGGCAGGGGAGCCTTTGTTAGTATCGCACATAATCAAAAGGGTGTTTGCCGGAAAGGTCCCCGAAGCGACGAACCGGCCCTGTCCGGCCTGCCTAGGTGAAGAATGGAATGTCCAGCAATTATCGGCCGTGCCTGTTTACGAGCTTGTCTGGAGGCCTCGCAAACACGTGGAGTGGGGTGGCAGAGGAAAGCTGAATGGTTTGATATCAAAACAATATCAAGTGCTATCTCCAGGTAGTCCTGGACCGCAGTAACAACTGTAAAGATCAAAAGCCTCTTTTTAACTCCAAACTACCATGCTCAATTAGTTGCTAGTGTGCTATGTCTGCAGTTGAAAATCTAGCTACATGAGGATTTTAGTGTCATACCCTGCAACATTTTGAAAACTGGGACACATGTGGCCAAGCAACATCAGAGTGTGGTCAAGACAGTAAAAGTTATTAATGAGGAAGAACATATGAGCTACGAGAGGCAGAGCAGCTTACTTTTGCTCAAGTCTACTGGGAAGGTAAAGTATCAAAGGACAATTTCATGGAACTCTGGTCTCCATTGATCAACTACACTATGGACCACCTTTCTACACAAGGTCCAGCATCATCTCACCTAAAGCTGTGGAACAACAGACTATGAACTCTGATATTACTGTGTACAGTGTGACCGATCACTGAACTATGGTGTAAACAGGGATGGGGAGCTTATAGAGGTAACTGCAACGTACTTTTAAAATTTAAAAATAGGGTGATTTTTTTTTAAAAAAAGTGTCTACTGGGAAGGGCAAGAGTCTGCCCCCTCTTCTCCTCTCATCCCTGCTGAGTTCATTAAGTGCAAACTGCTCTTGCATTTTGAACCTAGTAATTGAAGTAAACGGAGGACAAAGGGGGAAAGTGTGGGGATAAGAGAGAAACTGGGACATTTTAAAGCAGCTGAAAAAGTGGGATGATAGCAGATTAATCAGGGCTGTCCCTGCCAAATCAGGAATATTGGAGGGGATGCAGTGTGTATAACTCAGTCCTATGCATCTTGATAAAGAGGTACATCTCGCTGTGTTCTATGAGATTTATGTCCCGGTTATTCTGCACAGAATTACTCATCCTCAGCTGACAAAACTGCTTAGAAGAGCCTGAAAAACGCATTGGTTGGCGGAGCCTGAAAAATATATTCTGGTGAGACTATATATCTCATGGACTCAGAGGGGGAGGCAGCTAAAACAATGGTCATTTCTGCACTGTACTGTTATAGAGCTATTATTCCACTTTCAACATCTTATGGAATCCTGGTGCTGGTAGTTTAGGGAGACGCATTTTGCAGTCTCAGGCAGAGAGCTCTTGGGCCTCAGTAAACTACAAATCACAGAATTCCACAGGATGTTGGAAGTAGAATAATAGCACTATAACAGTGTAATGTGGAAATAGCCGACGTAGTGAGCCCTTGCTGTCTATGAAGAATTTTAAGAATTTTAATTCTTTTGGATAAACTTATTTGGCAAAATGGCAACTAAAGCTAAGAAAAGAACCCGAATTAGCCCCTGTAAAGTGACAGAGACCCATGAATCTTGTAAATTAAGAGCTTATACATTTGAAGAAAAAAATTACAGATTTTAACATAAAAATTTGGGCACACCTTGTAGTACTGGCCCTCGTACCTCTCCTGTAGCTGTGGCACTCCCCCTACCTGCCAAGCCTGATCCCCACATTGCAGGCCCCCAGCTGCGGGTATTCTGAAGAGGGGCCCAGCAGCCAGCACTTACAATCTACTTCTACTTCTGACTGCTCCTCTGTCCAAGTCTTGCCATTAGAGCACTGCTGCGGGTTACCATGGCAATACTCCACATGGCTTGCAAGAGTTGGATAGAGGAGCAGTCAGAAGTAGATTGCAAGTGCTGGCTGCTGGGCCCCTTCAGAATACTGGCAACCGGGGGCCTGCAATGTGGGGATCAGGCTCACCAGGTACAGAGAGGAACGGGGGGGGCAGAAAGAGCCACAGGGGAGGGGGGAGCAGAAAGAGGCACAGAGAGGGTCTGGGGGACTGAAAGAGGCACAGAATAATAGAATGTAGAGGCAATTATTTAATGTGATAAAGGAGTAGAAACATTTATATAGTCTTACAGATACAACTGGCCCTTTTGAGGGCAACCATAACACTCATGTGGCCCAAGATGAAATTGAGTTTGACATCCCTGATAATTGCAACAACTTAATACTCTAACCTTATTGAGTTACTTAAACACCAATTTACCTCAAGTTACTTCCCCTTTAAATCAAAACTGTAGTAAGTTGCCAGTCCATTGTCTTGACTGTCTGATTAGTGGTAATGAAATTGATTTGGATAGTGGTTCCTCTGAAAACTTTAACCCTTTATTGCATAAGGAGTCACAGCAATCACATGCATCCGTTACTCATAACAAATGGATTTGCAAACAAGATAATACTAAGACAAGCTGCATTGCACTACAAACTGGGGAAGCACATGAGTTAAGAATAGCCAGTGGCATATTGAGCATAAATAGTGCATAGGGCAAGCATGGAACTTGTGCCCCTACCTTCTTAACCACATGGCCTTTTTGTGACCTCCTGGCATTGGCACCTGGGGCACGTGTTCTACTTACCCCACCCTAGATACGCCTCTGGACTGAAGTTTTGCAACTCTGTGGTTGACTAACTTTTTCTTTCCTCATATTTGAGGAAGGTTTCCAGGGTCACAAAAGCTCAAGAGGAGAGCAGCTGGGAGACGTGCCGGAGGTGCAGCCATGAGGAGGGACGTGAATCTGAGCCACCTCTTCCTGCTCTGCCTGGTGGCTGTTGCTGGTGCCCTCGCGGGGGACACCTGCCCAGGTGAGCATCAAGCAGGCGGAAGCTTGGAGTAGGTGAGTCTGTAGAGGACCACCTGGCCTGACACACAGTGGAAAGCAAAAAGAAGTTTGGCAACTGTCTTCAGGCAAAGCTAGGGTTTTATGGGCTTTCTGAGCAATAGGAAATCAAACAATGCAATAATTTGTGGTTATGGCTACTCGGAACCCTTGTGGGATTCATCTGTAATGGTACAATAATATAAATTTTCTTTTTTTCTCTCATTACAGTTTGGCTTGGTGGGGAGTCAAAGCCCTTTTGTGTTTTAGTAAGTTAATGTTGAGAGTCAGTACAGTGCAATGTCGTGGTTTGAGCATTGGGCTCTGACCCTAGAGATGTGGAATCAATTCCCCACTCAGCCATGGAAACCCATTGGGTGACCTTGGGCACATCAAATTCCACAACAGGAACAAAGTTAGTGCTTAGTGTCTTAGTTAGTGTTAAGTGTTTTAGCTTTAGTGTGTCAGTATTGTGTTTTAGTTTTGCTTCCTCTTTTTTTTCCTTTCTGCTTTTCCTTCTTCTTTTTTTAAATGTATATTTCTTTGATTGTGTATTAGGCTGTTTGTGTTGAAACTAATAGATAATTTTTTTAAAAAAGAAGGGAAAGTAAGAAAAATCAAACCAAGCTAGGTTTTTAAAACTTTTAAAACATAACCTCTTTGCTTTATGACAACATGGGGGTTCATTTTAACATTCTCTATATGACCTAATGAGAGCTAGAAACTTGACAAGGTTGACTGTCCACTGCATTCCAGAAGCAAATTTCCAGGGAAGGGGAGGGAATGAATGCACAACAGCCGTTATGAAAAGGAACTATATGCCAGACTGGATGCTTGAGAAGAAGAGCTCAGTCGGAGGAGACAGAATGAGCCATGCGCCTTGGCCAGATATCCTGCCTCACTTCCTGCGAGTTTCAATCAATCAAATACGTATCGTGGTAATAGGCCAGCATAAGAGAAGACAATTGTATCATAAAGTAAGACAAGGTTGCATAAAACACCTGGGAGTTTGCTCTTTGTTGTTCCTCCACAGATGTGCAGATTGTGGGTCTGGCTGGAGAGGACAAGCTGGCCATTCTCCGGGGATGTCCAGGGGCCCCTGGGCCAGCAGGACCCCAGGGGGAACGCGGGCACGCCTGGGGAAAGAGGTACGAATTTCTCAGAGGGGCCTGAATTGGAATAAAGAGCTGCTCGGGCTCAGGCAGGGCCCCAATTTTCGAATTTCCCTGGGACTTCAGGACTTTGTTAAGGTGACGGGAGGAGAGGGCCATCGGAGGTGTGAAGGGCAGTGCCTCCTATTGTTGCTCCAAAGGGAGGGCAAACAGTCTGACCCCAGTCCCCCGCCTGCTGGCCTCTGCGGTCACGGGTTCAAGAAGATACTCTGTACATGTTCTCTGGCACATCAGTCCTGTTATCCTGATGAAAAGGGCTGATTCTGTCCACATTTTAAAGCACGTTTTTGTTCTTTCTTTTTCCTCCAAATAGGTGAAAGGGGTCCAGCAGGAATTCCTGGAAAAATTGGGCCTCCTGGGCTGAAAGGTAATGTGGCAAGGCTATTGATTTATCCCTGATTTTTTAAAATATTGAAACTTCACCCTATATTTACAGACCTTAGTATGGGATACAGTAAAACCTACCTAAAGACCTCAAAACAAGGTAAAATAGGAAGAACAATTTAAACCGATTCAAAATGTATCAAGTAATTCAGTATATTAAACAATTGAACATATTAATTTGAGAGCTTAAAACCAATTTGAGATGATATAAAACCATGTACACATGCATATTTGAATAGTGTTTGGAGGTTTCTTCCTTCACGGCCTTGTTTCTTAATTAATTATATTAATTGATGATATTAATAATAAATTGTACGTCATTAAAATGATTATGCAAAACTAGCATTGGATCTCCTAGGGGAAATAATATGTTGGTTGTAGAATCGAAGGCTTTCACGGCCAGAGTCCATTGGTTCTTGTGGGTTTTTCAGGCTTTGAGACCCTGTTCTGGTTGTATTTTCTCCTGACGTTTTGCTTGCATCTGTGGCTGGCATCTTCAGAGGAATGAAGATAAAAAAACCCACAAGAACCAATATGTTGGTTACCTTTCTTGGTGATGGTGATGATTTTTCCCCCCTCTTCCTTTTCCCCTTCAATCCAGGAGACAAGGGTGACCAAGGAGTGAAAGGTAAGAG